>SMDT01002671.1:0-18569 GCA_005392925.1 Aquilaria sinensis | reverse complement strand
CTTTATTCCGAGGTCGCTGATGAATTCCTGGAATCCTTTGTCTATGAACTGGGATCCATTATCAGCTAGTAGTACCCTCGGTATGCCAAATCTGCATACGATGTTCTTCCATACGAACTTCTGCACTTCTTTTGCCGAGATAGTTGCTAGTGGTTCTGCCTCTACCCACTTTGAGAAATAGTCCACTACTACCACGCAGAATTTCACGCCTCCGGGCGCTGTGGGGAGTGGCCCAATAAGGTCTATACCCCAGACTGCGAAGGGCCAAGGATAGTCTGCCGACGTTACCATTTCCGAGGGTATCCTCTGGATTATTGCATGTCTCTGGCAACTACCGCACTTCTGGACGAACTGTCTTGCGTCCTTTCTCAGGGTAGGCCAGAAGTATCCTTGGCGGAGTATCACTGCTGCAAGGGCATCAGTTCCAATGTGTGAACCACACATGCCTTCGTGAACTTCTTCAAGGACCATTTCAGTATCCTCTTCATTCACACATCTTTGCAGCGGATTCGCATATCCCTGCCGGTATAACTCTTCGCCAATCAGGAAGAATCTTCCGGAGCGTCTTCGCAGTCTTGCAGCATCACCGGGGTCTTTGGGGAGCAAATTCTCTGCGAGGTATCTTTTTATTGGGTCTTTCCACCCTGTTCCCGAGGTCGCTATGCTCAGCACTGAGATGCTCGGATGGTCTAGCACCTCGGTGTATGTTTTCGACTTCGCCAAGCAATCTGCCTCAGTGTTATTCCGCCGGGGTACATTTTCGATCCGCACGGCGTCAAACTCTTGGATGAGCTTTGCTACCAGCTCGTGGTATTTTGCCAAGATTGGGTCCTTCGCCCCATAATCTCCTGCCGTCTGCCGAACTACCAGCTGGGAATCGCTGTGAGCCTTTAAGTTTCTCACGCCAATCTTTCTGGCCAAGCGTAATCCCGCTATGAGGGCTTCATACTCAGCTACATTGTTGGTGACGTTGAAGCTGAACTTGATAGCCTTCATTACCTCCAGGCCTTCGGGGCCCCTGATAATTACTCCAGCTCCCTGGTGTTCGGACCCCGAGGCTCCGTCTACGTGCAAGGTCCATTCTGGCTCACCCTCTTTTGGATCTGAATGGCTCTCCTCAGTGGTGGGTATTTCGGCGATAAAATCTGCCAGTGCTTGAGCTTTTATGGCCTTCCGAGGCTCATACGTGATTTCGTGTTCGCCCAGCTCTATGCACCACTTGGAGAGCCTTCCCGAATGATCAACTCTCTTCATGACATCCCGTAGCGGCAGACTACTTCGGACGATGATGGGGTGAGCCTGAAAGTATGGTCGCAGCCTTCTCCCTGCAAGCACCAAGGCATATATAGCATTTTGAAGCAAAGGGTACCTGATTTCGGCGCCATGCAGGGACTTGCTGACATAGTAGACCGGCCATTGCTTTGGCCCTTCTTCTTTCACAAGGACCGAGCTCACAGCTTTTTCTGTGACGGCGAGGTAGAGTACGAGGGGCTCTCCCTCCCGAGGTTGTCGCAGAGTCGGCAGGCTGGCCAGGTAGACTTTGAGTTCTTCCCAGGCCTTTTGGCAATCTTCATCCCAAGGATGATCATTTCTTCCGAGGTTGCCTTCCATTTTTGCTGCCTTTGTGAGGACTTTGAAGAAAGGTCGACACCTATCTCCGTACCTGGAAATAAATCTGCTCAGAGAGGTTATTCTTCCGGTGAGTCTCTGCACGTCTTTGACTGTGGCAGGAGTTCGGAACTCAAGCAGAGCCTTAATCTTCTCGGGGCTAGCATCGATGCCTCTTTTGGATACCATGTACCCAAGGAATTTTCCCGAGGTCACCCCGAAGATGCACTTCTTAGGATTAAGGCGGATCCCGAAGGCTCTAAGCTTTTGGAAGGTTTCCTCTAAATCTGCAACGTGGTAGCCAGGCAGCTTGCTCTTGACTATCATATCATCAACATACACCTCCATGTTTCTCCCCATTTGGTCTTTGAAGACCTTGTTCATCAGCCTCTGGTAGGTGGCTCCTGCATTTTTGAGCCCGAAGGGCATCCTGATATAGCAATATGTTCCTCCCTCGGTGATGAAGGCAGTCTTCTCTTCATCTTCGGGGTCCATCCTTATCTGATGGTAGCCACTGAAGGCGTCTAGGAAACTTAGGAGCCCATACTCAGCAGTTGAATCTACCAGTTGATCTATTGGCGGCAGAGGGTATGAGTCTTTCGGGCAAGCATCGTTCAAGTTTCTGAAGTCGATGCACATCCGGAGTTTGCTGCTACCTTCTTTTGTGGCAATGACCACGTTGCTTAACCATTCGGGGTACTTGACCTCCCTGATAACTTCAGCATCTAGGAGACGCTGGACTTCGGTTTTGACAAAGTTGCTTTTGTGGGCTGAGATGCTCCGTTTCTTTTGCCGGACAGGTTTTGCTTCCGGGCTTACTTTGAGGCTATGCTGTATTATGCCAGGGTTTACTCCTGGCATATCTTTCGGCGAGTAGGCAAACAGATCTTTATTTTCCAGCAGAAAGGATACAAGTTTTTCCTTGTCACCTTCGGCCAAGCTCTTCCCTATTCGGGTAGATTGTCCTGGGACAAGCTCTACTGCTTCCGTTTCTGCTTTGGCGAGATCTTCTTCTTTGCCTTTTTCTGGCGCCTTTGCCTCCATCGTTTGCGCGAGGTTGCTTGCCGGAGCTTTTCGTGCTTTCACAAACACCTTTCTTACCTCGGCTTGGTCTATGAAGACCTCTGCATCTCCATCCTTGGTGGCGAATGTGACAGTCAAGTACTTCACATCAGGGCGAATATGCAGGTTCCCCTGTTGTCTGCCTTCCAAGGATGGCGTTGTACGAGGACGGGACGTCCATGACGATGAATCTCGCCATTGTGGAGGCGTACAACTCAGCTGCTCCGTCTACCGAAGTCCCTCTCATCATCAGCGGGAGATCGATCCATCCGAGGACGGGGAGTTCGGATGGTCCAACCCCAAAAGTGGGCGAGGTGACAGGCTTCAGTTCGCTGCTGGAGATGCCCAAGCTCGGCAGCAGGTGCGAGAATAGGACGTCAGCATTTGAGCCATCATCAAGCAACACTCTTTTGACGTCCCAGTTCCCTATTCTCGCCATAATCAGCAGCGGATCGTCGTGGGGGAAGACGACGGTGGAGCCATCTTTGCGAGCCAGCTTCTTTGATGGACTTTGATACTCCATGACTGCAATTTCTCTGGCTTTCCGCTTTCTTTCCGAGGATGGGAGCCCCGTGGTGATGGTTTGGATAACCCCTGAAGGAGGTGGAGGGCGCCTTTTTGGACTTCTATTTCTCCGCCTGTCGGAGTCGTAATCCTCGTCTTCGGCCCTTTCTTCCTCCTCTTTTCTTCTCTTTGGGGAAGGCATCCGCAGGTACTTCCGAAGTTGGCCTTGTTTTATCAGCGACTCTATGTACTTCTTCAGCTGGAAGCAGTCTTCGGTGTCATGACCGTGGTCGCGATGAAACTGGCAGAACTTCTTGGCATTCTTTTTGTTATCGGCGGTCATGGCCCTTGGCCGCCGAATCTGCGTCCCTTGCCTTTCCAGCGCCATGAGGATGCTGGTCCGTGTGGTGCTCAGGGGCGTGAAACTTTGAGGTTTCCTTCCCCGCATCCTCCGAGGTCGTCCTGCCTGTTCCATCGGATGCCGAGCTTGTTGATTGGACCCTTCGGCGCGGTGGTGATCGGACTTCGGCCCTGCCATTCTTAGCTCCTCGGCTGTCATGTGCTGTTCGGCCCTTCGGTAAAATTCTCCGAGGGTGTCCGGGGGGTCCTTTGAGAACTCGTAGAACAGCTGTGAGTCCCGCCGAAGGCCCCGTGTCATGGCAAGAATGTGGATTTCGGGCCGAAAGTCTGGGACGCTCAGGGCTTCCCTGTTGAACCTTTCGACATAGTCTCGGATGGTCTCTCCGTTTCTCTGCTCTATGTCGAACATCTGGACAGGCATCTTCGCAGTCGGCCTGCTCCCAATGAATTGCTGCGTGAAGGCCGTGGACAACTCCTGGAACTCAGTGATGGTCCCTGGAGGCAATGAATTGTACCATGCAGTTGCTGGCCCTGTGAGGGTGACTTCAAAGCATTTGCACATGGTAGCGTCATCAGCGCCGTGCATTATCATGCTGCGTCTGTACTTCGTCAAGTGGGCCTGTGGATCTGTAAGGCCATCATAAATTTCCAGACGAGGTACTCTGAAGTTACCTGGCATAGCTGCCTCAACGACGGCCTGAATGAATGGGGAGTCATCTTCGCAGCATGTTCCAGAGAGTCTGGCCCAAACGGGTTTTCTGGCCACTTGTTTCTCCACTCTGTCCAGCCGTGCTAGTATCCTCTCCATAAGCACTGTGGCGCTAGGGCCTTCTTCAGGGAATGGAGATCGCCGGCGCCTCTTCGGGGAGCGAGTTCGGCGCTGAGGGGACAAGGACCTCGCCTCAGGCGACGAACTGCTTCGCTGTGAGACTCTCGGTCGCTTGGACCCGGTTTGTCCCACAGGCCGTTTCCCGAGGGCTATATCTTCTGTGGATGATTCTTCGCGAGGGTCTCCACTCCCCGAACTGCGATGTGTAGACTTGGGGCTTCTCTCCCGAGGGCGTGTCGGTGAGGGGGGTCTCTGGGCCCGTGCTTGCTGTGGCCACCTTCGGTCGATCTGCTGGGTCACTTCAGCAACGACCGAACGCTGAAAGTCCCTCAAGAAGCTCATGGTGACTACCAGAGGGCGGTCTTCCTCAGGCGCAGAAGTCCCTGGGAGTGTTTGCTCAGCAGCCGGTTGTATCTCAGGCGCGGACGGGGACCTTGGGAGTCCCTTGTCCTTAGAACGCCGAGTCTCAACGACGGCGATCTCAGAGCGGGTTCCCACAGACGGCGCCAAATGATGGCCAGGGGCCTCATCGTTCAGAGTCATGATGACTGGAGGAGAGACTTCTGGGAGGAAGAACGCCTGGTGGATTGGATCGCCCAAAGGAGAGTGCCTGAAAGCTCAGAAACAAAGGGTTAGGAGGCCCCCGGAGTGTTTTTCCGGGGGGGGAGCCTCCGACGCCCAAGTCAGTGGTGGCTGAGAGAAAGGCAGAGAAAATAGCACAAAGGGCTGAGGAGTCTCGCCTGGTAATTTTCTCAGAGTGTGGGAGCAGTGTTTTTCCAACCAGCCTCCTGCCAAGTATTAATTCCTGGTATTTATAGGAGCGCCTAGCCCGTTCAGATCGCGACACGTGTTCGGTCGGATGTTCCTGAATTTCTGGGCGTAGGAGACAGATAGCTGGTAGCAGGTTGCCTTGAGCCATGTGCTGAGACGGGCCATGATGTGATTCTGATGGCGTCAGCGTGGCAGTGCGCCTTTTGAGGCGGATTGTGGCGTCTGTGAATGGATGTGTCAGAGGCTTCCTTAAATGCTTCCATAAATGCTCCTGCCGTACTCCCGAGGTCCCTGGGTGAGGTCGTCCTTTGGTACGGACAGAGCCTCTTCGGGAAACAAGCCCTCAGTTCGGGGGTTCCCAGTTTCAGGGAGTTCCGCCTTTCGGGGATATCATGTTCGGCTCGCTGTGTCTGGTGCCACTTTTCCGAAGGCGATCTGTTCACAACCTTGGGGGGCCGAGTAGTGTCC
Organism: Aquilaria sinensis; assembly: GCA_005392925.1. Lineage (NCBI taxonomy): Eukaryota > Viridiplantae > Streptophyta > Magnoliopsida > Malvales > Thymelaeaceae > Aquilaria > Aquilaria sinensis. The sequence continues at coordinate 12,967 of SMDT01002671.1, read as the reverse complement.
TCGGGTTTTCCTGGTGTGCCGGGCTCGGAGCTCTTCGGCTATCTCCCGAGGTGCATGATCACACCTTTTCTCGGGTAGCGCCAGTTCTTCTGGCCATTCTTGTGGCAGGGAGTTCGGCCAGATTGAGGCGATAGTGTTTGGTTATCAGGTCAGTTCTTGGTGATTCTATGGCAAAGCTTAGCAATTGGGGCTTGAATTGATGAATCAAGCTTACATTTGGTGGTTTCACCCATTGATGATCTTGTACTTGCATCTTCAAGCTTAGCCTTGGAGATTCAAGTGTGATCGAGAGTTCAAAGCAAGGAATTGGTAAGAAATCATGGTATACTACTTGATTTTGGTGTTGTTCCATGTTCAAGTAATGTTTTGGCTTCAAAGTAATGGATCTTGGAAAGCTATAGGGGCTTAAGTGATACCTTTGGGTTAATATGAAATCGTGGCTAGCTAGTTACTAATGGAAAGTACTTAAAGTTCATATTAGGTAGGCCAACCTATAGTTGAACTTGGAGCTTTAGTGGAATGGGTGTTAATATGATGAAGCTTTTATGGAAACTATGTGTGTGCTTGCTAGTTGGCTTTGGCTGAGAAAGAACTAAGTGTGTGGTGTGTGAGTTATGTGCCTTGGTTCCTTGTTTGTGCTTGCTAACCTTTTACAGCTGTAGTTATTACATGTATATGCCATTCCATACGTTGTTTTGGTGTTTTCTTGTCTTTGTTTGCAGGTAGAGCATGTTTATGGGAGGTTAAGCCCTTGGGTTTAACTAGGTAAGCTCAATGAGCTTTAGTGATTTCTTACTGGGTTTTTAAAACTCATGCCCCATTTATATGTATGTTTCAGGAAAAGTTTTTAAGCTTGATTAGTTGCTTGTGTGCTAAGTTTTTGCTCAGTTTTGCCAAGGTATGTTTTACACTGAGAGCTTGCCTTTATGTGTACATAATGCAAGTCTTATGTTATTGCCCAAACTCATGTGTTTGAGTTTTGCTGGCTTGTGTAGACTTATGGGACAAGTCTAGAACTATGGATTTGTGCTCATGAGCTCTAGTTATGTGGTTTGCACCTATGAGCATAGGCTTAGTTGTAGGAATCTTCCTACAAACTTTGGTATTGTACCACACCATTAAGGTGGCTCTCGAGGATTTTTACGAACATGGATATGTAATGCATAACTGTGGCCTTTTTGTTGTTTGAGTGCTCTTGGTAGTGTTCCAAGTATGTAAACACTAGTGTTGAGGATGTTTTTTGTACATAGCCTCGGATCACTTATGAAACTTTTGTGTAAGTGTTATGCATGGAATGCCAAGTTTATATTATGAGTACATGTTGATATGACTTTAGTATGTGAACCTCTCTTGGATATTGTTGTGCCGAATGTGCATATGACCTGAAAATCTTATGTTTTCAAAATTTGAATGGATATGCGCTTCTTGGTTGTCATGCATCCAAATGCCACACTTGATTAGCACATACCCGAAACACTTAACCATGAAAGTATATAAGTCTTGCCTTGTTTTTCAAGTAACCTTTCGAGACTTGCCATGTAATGTATGTAATGACCTAAAACCTACTTGATTAGCGTCCTAGGGCACCGCCCAGGCCTTAGCCTTAAGAGTATAACTTTTGAGCTAGAATGAAGAACATGGCCGAGCCATAATGGTACTTGTAAATTACTGTAAGAGTAAAAGTTGCACATAAGTGTTAGTGCTTTGGTAGCACAATTGAGTAGCACTATAGGTGCACAAGCTGGGGCCTATGTGGGGTGTTACACATGTAGGGACTGTTGATGATTTCAGGTCAAACAACTACATACACCATGATCACTATGAGAAACACATATGACACTCACAGAATGATCCATGCAGCATTCTCTTGATGGGTCAATTCATTACACAAGTTCTCTAACTTGTACCCATATGTAGAGTACATATCTCAAATTAGTCTCCACATATGCTAGCCCTTATGTATTATTGTAACCTGCTCCACAATAATACTGGACAAAGGACATATAGGAATATCATTATTCTAGGGTTATAATTATGTTTGATTATGCTACACAAAAAGAAACAACAAACACAAATATTGGAACGATGCACAAATAAAATATCAAAACTTAATGTGCAATACACAATCATCTCATGAGTCGCTTGGGGCACACAACTAACATTCCTAAGTCAAGAATTGTGCATTATTTATTGGTAGTAAGTGGTGTCAAGACACTGTTTTAGTGCTTGGCCTACGCCAAAATGTAAAGGAAAATGCATTAAAACAATGAGGGACTCAAATGAAAATGTGAAGAGTGATGTATGTGTACAACTGAGAATTATAAGGTTTAAAATGCACATTAGAAATGGCCTAAGTACTAATGGCAAAAAACAAAGTTTAAGGGCCAATTTGAATGTTCTTTCGAGTGCTATTAGTGATGCTAATACTTTTGGGGGGAATCCTTAAGCCATGCAAATTTGCTTAAGCCGAGAAGGGCAATAAGCCCATTTTTGTACACAAGTGGCACTTGGCTGGTTAATGCATGCTTCCACTTAACCGAAAATCATTAGTGTCGATCAAAACTTCATCTTTGCAACTTAAACTATGTTCTTCATGTTCTTGGGTTGAAGGTTTCGGGTTCATGCCAAATTGGTGGTGATTGAAGCTTGAATTGAAGAATCAAGCTTGGAAGTTGTGTTCTTGGCCTTCGGTGACCTTGCACTTGAGTTAACAAGCTCGGTCTTGAAGGTTCAATTTGAAACTAAGAGCTCAAAGCTAAAGATTGGTAAGGTTTCATGAAATCTACTTGATTTTGGTAATGATTCCATGTTCAAGTAGAGTAATGGCTTCTAAGTGATAGTAATTTTTAGCTATATGATCTCAGATTGCTAGATGGGGCATATATGGAACCTTCGAGTTTATATGTTTTCTTGGCTAGCTAGTCATTAATGGCAAGTACTAAGGTTGAAGGTAAATAGGCGAACTTATCTTTGAACTTGGAGCTCTAGTGGTATGAAGTTGGATTGGCAGAGCTTGGAGTGCAAATTATGTGTGTGTACATGCTAGTGGTTTCGGCCAAGAAGGGCATTATGTTGTGGTGTGTGTGTTGTGTGCTTGTTTGCTTGGATGTGCTTGCTAACCCCTTGTAGTTGTTGTCATCATGTATATGTGTTACTGATATCATGTGTACATGTTATTATGCTTGTATTTTTGGTGTTTTCTTGTCTTCCTTATGGGTTAAGTAAAGCTATATGGAGGTTAAGCTTTCAAGCTCAACTAAATTAGCTCATTGAGCTATAGTGAACCTTACAGAGTTTATAAACTCATGCCCCTTATTATATATGTTTCAGGAAAATGCTTAGAGCTTGAGTGATTGTGAGTGTTGCTTGTGTGCTAAGTAGTGCACATTTTGTCAACGTATGTGCCAAAACCCAAAACTTGGCTTATGAGAACATTGTGCAAGTCTTATGGTTATTGCTCAAACTTATGTGTTTGAGTTTTGCAGGCCTTTGTGTAGAGTTGTGCGACAAGTCTAGGATCTATGGACGTGTGTTCATGGGCATTAGTGTTCTGGTTTGCTTTTTTGGCCATGAACTTAGTGAGAGGACTTTTCCTACAATCCTTGATCTTGTATTGCACCTTTAATGTAGCACTTGGGTACTACCATTAGTGTGGGCACGTAAAGCATAACTTGTGGCCATTTTGGATATTAAGGACTCTTGGTATGTTTCCAAGTTATTAGTACTAGTATGGAGGTCCTTTTGTGTATGTATAGCCTGGTTGAATTATGGACTTGTGTATATATGTTGAATGGATGAATGCCAAGTTATGCTTTGATTATATGTTCTTAGAATTGTTCTTATTGAGCTAAACCTCTTATGATGCTTATTGGGCCGAATGTACATTGACATGAAAAATATGTTTTAAACATTTACAAATGTAGGCTTCTTTGTTGACATGCATTAGAATGCCACACTTGATGAGCACACACTTCAGACACTTAAAGATAAAAAGTGTACATGCCCTGCCTTGTGTTGCAAGTAAATTATGGGCCTTGACTTGGAATGCAAGTAAGCACTTGGAACTACTGAGTAAGCCTCCTAGGGACCTCCCAGGCCTTAACATTAAGAAAATAAGACTTAAACTACAAAAGTGAGAGTTGGCCAAACCTAAGCCTAACCATAACACATACAGGTGCCTGTATTACATAAATTTTATGGTAGCTAGTTGAGTGGCACAGTAGGTGCATAGGCTAGGGCTTGTGTGGGGTGTGACAAGAGGTATCATTAAGGAAGGGCAACGTAGGGTAGCTAAGCGGTTAAAGTGCTCGACTTGTTAATGGGGCACTAAAAGAGACTGAGGCAGGTTTCAGATTATTCATTGGCCCAGGTGGGTGAGCTTGAACCTTTGGGCAATGAAGGGAAAGCCTGAGAGAATCCCAATCAAAGATTTTGATTTGGTAAGGAAGCTACTAAGAAGCCCTAAGCTAAGCTTTAAGATCTTGGCAAGTCGGACCACCTACAACAACTACCTTGCACAATAAATGAAGGGGAAAAGACTAGTATGAGGTAAGTAAGTGATGAATTACTCTAAGTAGCCCATAGGAGGACATCATGGGGTTGGTTAAGTGCTGGAGTGTTAGAAAGTCCTAAGTACATTTACATGTGCATATTTCATTCATTCATCCATCCATCCATCCATTATTTGCATTGTTTTTTGTTCTTATTCTTGTCACTAGTTGTGTTCCTGGTTGCGTAATTGTTCTGCAGATTATATGTGTGTTTGTTGTGCATTGCATGCTTGCATTTGTTCCCCTTGCAGGCCCTAAATCCCTTACCGAGTACTTTTAAGTACTCACCCCTTAAGTATTGTGTAGGTCTTAAGCGGGCTAGTCGACCTTAACAGTTGGTAAAGGGTGGCTATTAAGGCTATGTTTTATTGGTTTGAAGGTGCTTTCTAAGTACGAAACTTTACATTTCCAAGCTACTTCGAACATAAGTTAGTACTAACCAAAGTATTTTACTTTAAATTTGAGGCTAAGTGAGCATAAGGAAAGTGTGGCCCATCACTTAAAGCTTGCTTGCTTAACTGAAGAGCTAAGGATGGATTTTAGTATATATACGTTGTTTCTTTTATATGCATCAGAGTTTTATACTAAAAGATTCCCGTTCCTAGTGCCATTGGTGTGCATAATGCTAGGGTTATATTTGGGTGCTTATGGATAGCTGTGATAGCCGAAGGACTATCGCCTCTCCTAGAACGTACCTCTTATCAAAAGCATGCTCGGGAAGCCTCGCACCATCCGAGGGAGGCACTAGTACTGACCTCGGACTAGGTGAATTCCAGTGCCTCGAACTCAGGATTTAGCCTAGTACCCTAGAGAGCTCCAAAGGTGCAGACAGCCCCCTCGGGGAATTAAACGGATCGCCTTCGGGATAGAAGAACCAGCTACCGCAAGCAAGAGAGGATTTCCCGAAGGTGGAACCTGTGAACTAGGCAGCACCCCGAACTTCGAACATAACTCCCGAAGAAGGATGTTCGTCCCAGAGAACGACCTCGCTCAAAGGACATCGGGAGTACGGCAGGAGCATTTAAGGAGCCTCTGACACATCGCCCACAGACGCACCATGTCACCTAAAACGACGCTCTGACACGCCGACGGCGCCCAGGCCTTGTCACAACCTGTCTCGGACCAAGGCTCGAGGGAGCCTACAAACAGCTACTTGTCCCCTTTGTCCAAAGGTACCAGCAGATCTGACCGAACACGTGTCACGATCTGAACGGGCCAGACACTTCTATAAATACCAAAGAGCAGCCCCTTGCAAACGGTTGGTCAGTCAGTTGAGAGGATACGAACAGGCAAGGCCACTAAACCCTTGAGTGCTCTCTTTCCTTCACCTCTCAGAAAACTAACTTGGGCGTCGGAGGCTCCTCCCCGGAAAAACATCCCGGGGACCTCCTAACCTTTCCTTTTGGGCTCTTCAGGTACCACTCCCTGGGAAACCTCCACTCCGGGCGTTCTCCTCCTCAGGAAGTCCCTCCAGAAACCACCATGTCCTCCAGCGAAGATGTCTCCGGACATCATTTGGCACCGTCTGTGGGAACCCACCCTCAGGTTGCCGTCGTTGAGACTCGGCGTTCTAAGGACAAAGGACTCCCGAAGTCCCCGTCCGCGCCTGAAGTCCAACCGGCTGCTGAGCAAACTCTTCCAGGGACTTCCACGCCCGAGGAAGAACGTCCTCTGGTCATAACCATGAGCTTCCTCCGTGACTTCCAACGCTCTGTTGTGGCTGAGATGACACAACAGATAGACAGAAGATGGCCACAACAAGCTCAAACCCAAAGGTCTCCTTCACCGGTACGCCCTCGGGAAAAGAGCCCCAAAGCAGTCCGCCGCAGTTCGGGGAGTGAAGACCCACGTGAGGAGTCTTCAACAGAAAATATGCCCCTCGGGGCACGCCTTCCAGGGCAAACGGGGCCCAACCAACCCAAAATTCGACGCCGAAGGAGCCCTTTGCCCGAGACGAGGTCACCCTCTCCCCGACGACGAAGCCATTCTCCGAAGAGGCGCCGTCAATCTCCTCCACCTGAGGAAGAACCTAGCGCCGCCGCCCTCATGGAGAAAATATTGGCAAGGCTGGACCGAGTCGAGAGGCAGGTGGCTCGCAAGCCAGTTTGGGCCAGACTGTCTGAGTCTTTTTGTGGGGATCAGTCTCCTTTCACCCGAGCTGTGGTCGAGGCAGCTATGCCAGGTGACTTCAGGGTACCTCGGTTAGAGACGTACGATGGTCGGACCGACCCACAGGCCCACCTGACGAAGTACAGACGCAGCATGATGATGCACGGTGCGGACGACGCCACCTTGTGCAAGTGCTTCGAGGTCACCCTCTCTGGGCCAGCAACCGCGTGGTACAACTCCTTGGCTCCAGGAATCATCGGAAAATTCCAGGAGTTATCAACAGCCTTCACTCAACAGTTCATCGGGAGTCGCCCGACGGCGAAGATGCCCGTTCAAATGTTCGACATAGCGCAAAGAAGCGGAGAAACTATACGCGACTATGTCGAGAGGTTCAACAGAGAGGCTTTAAGTGTTCCAGACTTTCGGCCCGAAATACGCATCCTCGCCATGACAAGGGGCCTTCGGAGGGATTCCCAACTCTTCTACGAATTCTCCAAGGACCCTCCAGACACACTGGGCGAATTCTACCGACGGGCCGAACAGCACATGACGGCCGAAGAACTAAGAATGGGCGGACCCAGGCCCGAGCACACCCGTGGCGAGGGGTCCAGCCAGCAGGCACGCTATCCGACCGACCAGCCACCCCGACCCCGGAGAATGCGAGGAAGGAAACCCCCGAACTTCACAGCGCTGAACACCACGAGGACCAACATCCTCATGACTCTGGAGAGGCAGGGAACACAAGTTCAGAGGCCAAGGGCCATGACCGCTGAAAATAGAAAAAACATGAAGAAGTTCTGCCAATTTCATCGCGATCATGGCCACGACACTGAGGATTGCTTCCAGCTGAAGAAGTATATTGAATCGCTGATAAAACAAGGCCAACTTCGGCGGTACCTACGGTTGCCTTCCCCGAAGGGGAGGAAAGAGGAGGAAGGAAAGGTAGAAGATGAGGACTACGACTCCGACAGGCGGAGAAACCGAAGTCCGAAGAGGCGCCCTCCACCCCCTGCGGGAGTCATACAAACAATCACGACGGGGCTCCCATCCTCGGAAAGGAAAAGGAAGGCCAGGGAAATAGCTGTCATGGACTATCAAAGTCCGGCGAAGAAGCTATCCCGAAAAGATGGTTCCACAGTCGTCTTCCCTCACGACGACCCACTCCTGATCATGGCAAGAATTGGAAACTGGGATGTCAAAAGGGTATTACTTGATGACGGATCAAACGCTGACGTCCTATTTTCACAACTGCTGCCGAGCTTGGGCATATCCATCAGTGATCTCAGGCCTGTCACTTCACCGACCTTCGGGGTAGGACCGTCCGAGTTACCCGTCCTCGGATGGATCGACCTTCCATTAATGATGAGAGGGACTTCGGTCAAAGGACCAGCTGAGTTGTTTGCCTCGACAATGGCGAGGTTCATCGTCATGGATGTCCCCTCATCATACAACGCCATCCTTGGAAGGCAGACGCAGGGAAATCTGCACATTCGCCCTGACGTGAGATATTTGACTGTCACTTTCGCCACCAAGGAAGGAGACGCAGAAATCTTCATAGATCAGGGCGAAGTAAGAAAGGTGTTCGTCAAAGCCCGAAAAGCCCCAGCAAACAATTCCACACAAGCTGTAGAAGCAGGGGCTTCAAAGTCAAAAAATGGCGAGAAAGAAGTTTCTGGCAAGGTAGAAATGGAAGAAGTGGAACTTATCCCAGGACGAAGTACCCGAATAGGGAAAAACTTGTCCGAAGGAGATAAGAAAAAACTTGTATCCTTTCTGGTAATGAATAAAGACCTGTTCGCCTACTCGCCGAAAGACATGCCGGGGGTAAATCCGCGCGTAGTACAACATAGCCTCAAAGTAAGTCCGGAAGCAAAGCCTGTCCGGCAAAAGAAACGGGGCATCTCAGCCCATAAAAATGACTTCATCAAAACCGAAGTCCAACGTTTATTGGAGGCAGATGTAATCAGGGAGGTCAAGTACCCCGAATGGCTAAGCAATGTGGTGATCGCCACAAAAGAAGGAAGCAACAAACTTCGGATGTGCATCGACTTCAGAAACCTGAACGATGCTTGCCCAAAAGATTCATATCCTCTCCCGCCAATAGATCAACTGGTAGATTCAACTGCCGAATACGGGCTCCTAAGTTTCCTAGACGCCTTCAGCGGCTACCATCAAATAAAGATGGACCCCGAAGACGAAGAAAAAACAGCCTTCATCACCGAGGGGGGGACGTACTGTTACACCAGGATGCCCTTCGGGCTCAAAAATGCAGGAGCCACCTACCAGAGGTTGATGAGCAAGGTCTTTAATGACCAAATAGGGAGGAACATGGAAGTCTACGTAGATGACATGATAGTCAAAAGCAAGCTGCCTGTTGACCATGTCACAGACCTAAGGGAGACTTTTCACCAGCTCAGGACCTTCGGAATTCGCCTTAACCCCGAGAAGTGCACCTTCGGGGTAACTTCGGGAAAGTTCCTTGGGTACATGGTATCAGAAAGAGGCATTGATGCTAACCCAGAAAAAATTAAGGCTCTGTTGGAATTCCGAACTCCTGCCACAATAAAAGATGTGCAGAGACTTGCTGGAAGAATAACCTCCCTTAGCAGATTTATTTCCAGATATGGAGACCGGTGTCGAGCATTCTTCAAAGTCCTCACTAAGGCAGCAAAAAGGAAGGACGACCTCGAGAGTAATGATCGTCCTTGGAATGAGGACTGCCAAAAAGCTTGGGAAGAACTCAAAATCTACTTGGCTCGCCTGCCCACTTTGCAACAGCCCCGCGAAAGAGAACCTCTTGTGTTGTACCTCGCCGTCACAGAAAAAGCAGTAAGCTCAGTCCTTGTGAAAGAGGAAGGGGCGAAGCAGTGGCCAGTCTACTATGTGAGCAAGTCCCTGCATGGCGCCGAAATCAGATATCCTTTGTTACAGAAAGCTATATATGCCTTGGTCCTGGCAGGAAGAAGGCTACGACCATATTTTCAGGCTAACCCCATCATCGTCCGAAGTAGTTTACCCTTGCGGGACGTCATGAAGAAGGTTGATCATTCGGGAAGGCTCTCCAAATGGTGTATAGAGCTTGGCGAACACGACATCACTTATGAACCTCGGAGTAGTTTACCCCTGCAGGACGTCATGAAGAAGGTTGACCATTCGGGAAGGCTCTCCAAATGGTGTGTAGAGCTTGGCGAACATGACATCACTTATGAACCTCGGAAAGCCATAAAAGCTCAAGCCTTGGCAGATTTCATTGCCGAGGTCCCCATTACTGAGGACAGCCACCCAAGTCCCGACAAAAATGAGCCAGGATGGGCCTTGTACGTTGATGGTGCCTCGGGCGCCGAGCACCAAGGAGCAGGGGTGATCATCAGAGGCCCCGAAGGCCTGGAAGTAATGAAGGCCATTAAGTTCAGCTTCAATGTCACCAACAATGTGGCTGAATATGAAGCTCTCATAGCGGGCTTGCGCCTGGCCAGAAAAATTGGTGTCAGAAACTTGAAAGCCCATAGCGATTCCCAGCTAGTAGTTCGGCAAACAGCAGGGGACTACGGGGCGAAGGATCCAACACTGGCAAAATACCATGAATTAGTAACGAAGCTTATTCGAGAATTTGACACCATGCAAATCGAGAGCGTGCCTCACAGACATAATGCTGAGGCAGATGAATTGGCAAAATCAAAAGCATATACTGAGGTGCTAAGCCAGCCGAGCATTACAGTGCTGAGCATAATGACTTCGGGAAGAAGCTGGAAAGACCCAATAAAAACATATCTCGAAACCAATACGCTCCCCGAAGACCCCAATGAAGCAGCAAAAGTGCGGAGACGCTCCGGTCGTTTCTTTCTGATTGGAGAAGAGCTATATCGGCAGGGATATGCAAATCCGCTACAGAGGTGTGTTGGCGAAGAGGATATTGAAATAATCCTCCAAGAAGTTCACGAAGGCGCTTGTGGTTCGCACATCGGAACCGACGCCCTGGCAGCGGTGATACTTCGCCAAGGATACTTTTGGCCTACCCTGAGGAAAGACGCTAGGCGGTTCGTCCAGAAATGTGGTAATTGCCAAAGACATGCAAAAATCCAGAGAACACCCTCGGAGCTGGTGACTTCGGCAAACTATCCCTGGCCCTTCGCAGTTTGGGGCATAGACCTTATCGGGCCGCTCCCGACAGCGCCTGGGGGCGTGAAGTTCTGCGTAGTCGCAGTAGACTATTTCTCTAAATGGGTCGAGGCAGAACCTTTGACGACTATCTCGGCAAGAGAAGTGCGCAAGTTCGTGTGGAAAAACATAGTATGCAGATTCGACATACCGAGGGTACTAGTGGCTGATAACGGATCCCAGTTCATAGACAAAGGGTTCCAAGAGTTTATCAGCAACCTCGGAACAAAGATGCACTTCGCCCCGGTAGCTCACCCCCAAAGCAATGGGCAGGTGGAAGTATCTAACAGGACCATAAAAGATGGTCTGAAAAAGAGACTGGGAGAGGCAAAAGGAAAATGGCCAGGAGAACTCCAAAGCGTACTATGGAGTTACCGAACAACGCCCCGAAGGGCTACAGGGGAAACTCCTTTCTCACTCGTCTTCGGTACGGAGGCCATAATCCTAGTAGAGGTAGTGCAACCATCAATACGAGTGCAGGTATTTGATGAAAGTGGAAATGACCTCGGCTTAAGAACCAAGCTCGACCTCGTCGGCGAACATAGAGAAATAGCGGAACTAAGAAGGAAAGCTTTCCAGCAAAGAGTGGTCGCCGCTATAAACTTGCGAGCTAGGCCAAAAGGAATAAAAAAGGGTGATCTCGTTCTCCGAAAGGCCGAATTCGCACCCCGGAGGCCATCACACGGCGTACTTCGCACGAATTGGGAGGGACCTTATCTGGTTCTTGCCGAAGTACGAAGAGGGGTGTACAAGCTCGGTGACGCCGAAGGCGTGGAATTAAAAAACACTTGGCATTCAGATGCCTTGAAAAATTTCTACGCTTAGAATGTTGACGAAAGGGTTTGCATTGTACAAAGTTAGAAAAAATTTTCTAGCTACACGGGCTTCTGAAAGAAAGATTCTTGAACAAAAGATATACTAAAATTCCGTGAAGATGGTCGCCAGAATAAGCATGGGTGTGATTTCCTGAAGTCCCTCGAGCAAGCATGTTCGGGACAATAGGAAATGTAAAACCTTGCGAGAATTTCTAAATACAAAGGCTCACAGAGAACCGATCTAATCTTCCGAAGTCTCTTGAGCAAACGCGTTCGGGGCAAAAAGGAATGAACAATCTCACAAAAAAAGACTTAGCCAAAATTTCTTACAGGAAAGAAAAAAGTCTTTATTAAACAAACAAGATCGGTTTACAAAGAAGAAGGACTACCAAGAAAGAAAGAGTACAAGGAAGGAGAAAAAGAAGGCAGAAGGGGCCTGAGATAAATTAGGGATTCTCGGCGTCCCGGGAGCCACTAGCCCCTGCATCCTTTTCCACCACCACCCGCGCCGGAAGAGTCTGAGGCAGGTTCAAGTGCTCGAGCTTGGACCAAGTCCACCGAGGTCCCTCAGGAATATTTAGGGCCTCCAGGAAAGAAAGGTCGAGATCTGGAAACCTCATAAGAACTTGATGACGAACGAGGCAAAACCCGTCTTGAAAACCAACTTTGGTCATCTCGTCGGATTTCCTCTTCTCGACCCCAAGATCATTAAGCTCCCTCTCCAGGTCTTCAACCTTTTTCCTTAACGCCTTCACCTTCTTTTTCCTCGACTCATCCTTCCCCTTCTTCGAAGAATCGACCTCGGCTTGAAGTGCGGCTTTCTCGGCCTCCGCCTTCGCCAGAAGAGCCGCAGAATCCGACTTCTCCTTTTGAAGTGCCTCATTAACCGAAGTCAGCTCCGCCACTTTTTCACCGAGGTCGGAAATCTTCTGGGAGGAGTCCTTTATAAGTTCTTCTTTTTCCTTCGCAAACTCCTCCCGAAGGGCAGCAATGTCTGATGCCGAAGCCTGGGCCAGCTGAGTGTTCCGAGCAAGCAGGTCCGCGCACTGGGCCTGGTATTGTTCTATAGTCTTTGAAGCGGTGGCCCGGTACATCCCCTGCCTCGCCACCCGAACTCTGAGGAATCCGGCATATCCCAGCAGCTGCAGAAAAACAGAGGCAAGAATGAGACAAGGCAAAAAAAAAAAAAAAAAAGGAAAAAAAAAAATAGGAAAGGCAAATACTTAGAAGAAATCAGAGACAAGAAAAAGAGAAAAGGGCAAGGTGAGAAACGCACCTGGGCGGCGTGCTCAGAAAGCTTTGCGGCGAGGGAGTCATCATCCGGATGAGCCCCCG
>SMDT01002670.1:0-18810 GCA_005392925.1 Aquilaria sinensis | reverse complement strand
CTACTTGTTTGCTTTTATCTTATTGGTTCTTCTCCTAGCCTTCTTTTTATAGTTTCTTCCACTTCTTGTTCTTCATCAGCAATAATTCCTCTAGGTGCCTGTGTTGCCACCTCACAAAATGGGAGAATTACAAGTGTGTCATAATGGCTAAAAACCATTATATTGTGTAATTCTCACCATAGTGAATGAAGTGTGGGGGGTAAAAGGTATAATCAACACCTCTTTAAAAGTTTTCCAAGTTGGTAACTTGGTCCCCAAGAAAAGTCTTAAGGATTGCTTGTTTGTCAAGCAACCTATGGACTTTTTTGTAAGGTTTTGAAAATTTGGGTACTCAATTGCAAAAATCTCAAGAAAGAGATTTGGAGAGTTATGGGTAGGATATGAATGTTACGAAAGTGCTATTGGAGGACCAAATTGCTCATGGAAGACAAGTTTGGAAAAAGGAAACACTAAAGGCAATAAGGATCTAAATGTCCTAGTGTAAACCTTAAGGTGTTCAAGTCTGAGAGTGGAATTGTGGGGTTATCCCACTATGGGGAGGCAGCCAAGACTTGATAATTAGTCAAAAATGTTGGGCACATGTGTACCAATGAGTTTAAGACAAAGAAACCATAATTAGTGAAAAGGAAAATGACATAAAGCAAGGTTAAGCTTGTTTAAGTGTGTTTTGGTGCCCTTAAGCTCATTTAGGGCCATTTAAGTGGCCAAATCACTTATCCCTCTCTCATTTTCGTCCTCCCCCAGACCAAGAACACAGCCATACTTCATCCATAGCCACCACACCTTCAAACTTGCAATTGATTGAAATTAAAGGCAAAAGGAAGCAATTGGAAGCAAACTAGAGCTATTTCTTGCATACTTCAAGGATTAAGCTTCAAATTTGGCCTACTCACTTTGGTAAGGGTTCTCTTGCTCTCATGGGTTGTTTTCTGTATTTTCAAACATCCATGGAGCTATGGCTAAGCTTGTAAGAGAGCCATCATCTTGATGAACCAAGCTTATTGAGGGGAGTGCACTTATTGAAGGTTTTGTGACCTATTGTCAAGTGCACAAAGATGGCAGTGAAATGGGGGTTTCTAGAGCCCAAAGTTAGTACTAACTACTGTTAAAATCATCCTAATACCAAAAATTAGCTTGAGGAGGGCTACCATAGTGATTTGGTTATGTTTATTATGTGTTTTATGGACTAACCTATGGTTTATTGTTACTGCTGCATTTCATGTGTTTGTTGGTTGTGTTTGGCTGCTGCATTTGGTTGCTATATCTTGTATATATGCATTGTAGTTTTTTTGTTTTAGTGTCTTTGGATGCTTAATGATGGTTACTGATAGCCAAAGGCTATTGCCTCCTCGGTAGTAACTCCCTGCCAGAATATTGGCCGAGGAGTCTGACGTCACCCAAGAGAGGATCTTTTCACTGACCTCGGAAGGTGCGAAGTCAAACACTATGAGCTCGAGACTTTGGTTAGCTCGTCAGGAATTCCGAGGACAACACCGTCTCCATCGAGGGGCCAAACTGACTGCCCCGAAGAGGATCTTCCCCGAACAAGAAGCACCTGAACAAGGGAATCCCCGAACTATGGGTGTGAGTCCCGAAGAAGGTGTCCATCAAGGGAACTCCCAGAACTATGGGATAGATCCCGAATGAGGTGCTCGCACCGAAGGACGGATAGAATCCGAAGAGGGTGCACGCACCGAAGGGCAACCTTGCCCAGGGGACCTCGGGAGTACGGTATGAGCATTTAAGGAGCCTCTGACATGTCACCCACAAGCCCTACACGTCACATCAGAACGGCGAACTGATGCGCCGCAGCCGCCCCAGTCCTGACACAACCTGTCCGAGTCCAGGGCTAAAAGAGGCTGCAAACGGCTGCCTGTCCCCTAGGTCCAAAAGCACAGATCAAATCCGACCGAACACGTGTCATGATCTGAACGGACCATCTACTCCTATAAATACTAGGAAAAGGGACTAGGCAAAGGATGGGCATTTTCCTCCCTCTGAGAAAACACAAAACAGGCAAGACACTTGATCCCTTAGTGTTCTTCCTCCACCTTCACTCAGAAAACTGACTTGGGCGTCGGAGGGTCCTCCCCGGAAAAGCAAACCGGGGACCTCCTAACCTCTTCTTTGAGCTTTTCAGGCACACTCAGCTGGGAAACCAGAGCTCCAGGCGCTCGCCTCCTCAGGAAGTCTCTCCACCTGTCAACATGACAGCAAACGAAGATGCCTTGGGGCATCATTTGGCGCCGTCTGTGGGAACCCACTCCCAGGTAGCTGTTGTCGAAACTCGGCGTTCGAAGGACAAAGGACTCCCGAAGTCCCCGTCCGCGCCTGAGACCCAACCGGCTACCGAACAAAGTCCCCCAGAGACTTCCTTGCCTGAAGAGGAACGCCCTCTTGTCATCACCATGGGTTTTTTAAGAGACTTTCAGAGGTCTGTTGTGGCTGAAATGACACAACAAATAGACCGAAGATGGCCGCAACCAGCCCAGGCCCAAAAACCCACCTCGTCAGCACGACCTCGGGAGAAAAGCCCAAGGGCAACCCATCATAGCTCGGGAAGTGGGGAGCCACGAGAAGAGTCCTCGACAGATAACTTGCCCCTTGGGGCACGTCTGGCGGAAAGAGCAAGGTCTAAACGACCCGAAGTTCCGTCCAGAAGAAGTTTATCACCAGAAGCAAGGTCCCCCTCACCTCGGTACCGAAGTCGCTCCCCGAAGAGGCGATACCAGGAAGAGGAGCCCAGCGCCACGCTCCTCCTGGAGAAAGTCTTGGCGAGACTGGAGAGAGTGGAACAGCAGGTGGCACGCAAGCCTGTTTGGGGCAGGCTGACTGAAACTGTCTCTGGAGATGAAACTCCTTTCGCCCGAACGGTGGTCGAGGCGGCCATGCCAAGTGACTTCAGGCTGCCCCGGCTAGAAACCTATGAGGGCCGGACTGATCCCCAGGCCCACCTAACAAAGTACAAACGCA
Source organism: Aquilaria sinensis (assembly GCA_005392925.1). Taxonomy (NCBI): domain Eukaryota; kingdom Viridiplantae; phylum Streptophyta; class Magnoliopsida; order Malvales; family Thymelaeaceae; genus Aquilaria; species Aquilaria sinensis. Next base: position 15,837 of record SMDT01002670.1, on the reverse strand, counting down.
GCATGGTGCTGCACGGAGCTGACGATGCCACACTCTGCAAGTGCTTTGAAGTCACCCTCGCGGGACCAGCGACTGCTTGGTACAATTCCCTGCCCCCCGGAAACATCAGGGGGTTCCAGGAGCTGTCCTCAGCATTCACCCAACAGTTCATTGGGAGCAAGCCGACGACGAAGATGCCCGTCCAGATGTTTGACATAGCACAAAGAAACGGGGAAACCATCCGTGACTATGTCGAGAGGTTCAACAGAGAAGCCCTCAGTGTTCCGGACTTTCGTCCCGAAATCCGAATCCTCGCCATGAGAAGGGGCCTTCGAAGAGATTCGCAATTGTTTTATGAATTCTCCAAAGATCCCCCGGACACACTGGGAGAATTCCACCGAAGGGCAGAACAGCATATGACAGCCGAAGAGCTGAGAATGACTGGACCGAAGGCTGACCATATTCATGTTCGAGGCGAAGGGTCCAGCCAGCAAACCCGGGGTCCAACGGAACAGTTAGGCCGACCTCGGAGAATGCGAGGAGGAGGAAGGAAGCCCCAAAACTTTACACCTCTGAACACCACAAGGGCTAATGTCCTCATGGCATTGGAAAAACAAGGAACTCAGATCCAACGGCCGAGGGGAATGACTGTTGATAACAGAAGGAACATGAAGAAGTTCTGTCAGTTCCACCGTGATCACGGTCATGACACCGAAGACTGCTTCCAGTTGAAAAAGTACATTGAATCACTGATAAAGCAGGGCCAGCTTCGGCGTTATCTGAGAATGCCTTCCCCGAAGGGGAGAAAAGAGGAAGAGGGAAAGCCTGATGACGAGGATTATGATTCAGACAGGCGAAGGAACAGAAGTCCGAGGCGGCGTCCTCCACCTTCGGCAGGAGTAATACAGACGATCACCACCGGACTTCCGTCCTCAGAAAGGAAAAGAAGGGCCAGAGAGATAGCGGTGATGGAATATCAGAGCCCAACGAAAAAATTGGCTCGCGAGGATGGCTCCACCATCGTATTTCCTCATGACGATCCATTGCTGATAATGGCGAGGATAGGAAACTGGGACGTCAAGAGGGTGCTGCTGGACGATGGGTCAAACGCAGACGTCTTGTTCTCACATTTGCTGCCAAGCTTGGGCCTATCCAAGAGTGACCTCAAGCCTGTTACTTCACCCACGTTCGGCATAGGACCATCTGAGCTACCTGTCCTCGGGTGGATCGATCTCCCCTTGATGATGAAAGGAACTTCGGAGAAAGGAACTGCTGAGTTGTTCGCCTCTACCATGGCAAGGTTCATAGTCATGGACGTTCCTTCGTCATACAACGCCATCCTCGGCAGACAGACACAGGGAAATTTGCACATTCGCCCTGATGTAAAGTACTTGACCGTCACCTTCGCCACCAAAGAAGGAGACGCAAAGATCTTCATTGATCAAGGCGAGGTGAGAAAGGTGTTCGTCAGAGCACGAAAGGCTCCAGCAAGCAACTTAGCACATGCTGTAGAAGCAAAAGAGCTGGAAAGGGGCGAGGCAGAAGATCCCACAAAAGCGGAAACAGAAGAAGTAGAGCTTGTCCCAGGCCATAGCACCCGAATAGGGAAAAGCATGGCCGAAGGAGACAAGGAAAAACTTGTATCTTTTCTGCTTACAAATAAAGATCTGTTCGCCTACTCGCCGAAGGACATGCCAGGGGTAAACCCTCGCGTAATCCAGCATAGCCTCAAAGCGAGTCCGGAAGTAAAACCTGTCCGGCAAAAGAAACGGAGCATTTCAGCTCACAAAAGTGAACTTCAGTTTCAAGACCGAAGTCCAGCGGTCTGATAGACGCTAGCATATATCCGGGAGGTAAACTACCCCGAATGGCTAAGCAACATGGTAGTTGCCACAAAGGAAGGAAGTAGTAAGCTCCGGATGTGCATCGACTTCAGAAATTTGAACGATGCTTGCCCGAAAGATTCATATCCTCTTCCGCCAATAGACCAACTGGTAGACTCAACTGCCGAGTACGGGCTCCTAAGTTTCTTGGACGCTTTCAGTGGTTACCATCAGATAAGGATGGACCCCGAAGATGAAGAGAAGACTGCCTTCATCACCGAGGGAGGAACATATTGCTATATTAGGATGCCCTTCGGGCTCAAGAATGCAGGAGCCACCTACCAGAGGCTGATGAACAAGGTCTTCAAAGACCAAATGGGGAGGAACATGGAGGTGTATGTTGATGATATGATAGTCAAGAGCAAACTGCCTGGCTACCACGTTGCAGATTTAGAGGAAACCTTCCAAACATATGATAGTCAAGAGCAAACTGCTTGGCTACCACGTTGCAGATTTAGAGGAAACCTTCCAAAACCTCAGAACCTTCGGGATCCGCCTTAATCCTGAGAAGTGCATCTTCGGGGTGACCTCGGGATACATGGTATCCGAAAGAGGCATCGATGCTAACCCCGAGAAGATTAAGGCTCTGCTTGAGATTCCGAACTCCTACCACAGTCAAAGACGTGCAGAGACTCACCGGAAGAATAACCTCTCTGAGCAGGTTTATTTCCAGGTACGAAGATAGGTGTCGACCCTTCTTCAAAGTCCTCACAAAGGCAGCAAAGATGGAAGGTGACCTCGGAAGGAATGATCTTCCTTGGGATGAAGATTGCCGAAAGGCCTGGGAAGAACTCAAAGTCTACCTGGCCAGCCTGCCGACTCTGCGACAACCTCGGGAGGGAGAGCCCCTCGTACTCTACCTCGCCGTCACAGAAAAAGCTGTGAGCTCGGTCCTTGTGAAAGAAGAAGGGCCAAAGCAATGGCCGGTCTACTATGTCAGCAAGTCCCTGCATGGCACCGAAGTCAGGTACCCTTTGCTTCAAAAAGCTATATATGCCTTAGTGCTTGCAGTGAGAAGGCTGCGGCCATACTTTCAGGCTCAGCCCATCATCGTCCGAAGTAGTCTGCCACTACGGGATGTCATGAAGAGAGTTGATCATTCGGGAAGGCTCTCCAAGTGGTGCATAGAGTTGGGCAAACACGAAATCACGTATGAGCCTCGGAAGGCCATAAAAGCCCAAGCACTGGCAGATTTTATCGCCGAAATACCCACCACTGAGGAGAGCCATTCAGATCCAAAAGAGGGTGAGCCAGAATGGACCTTGCACGTAGACGGAGCCTCGGGGTCCGAACACCAAGGAGCTGGAGTAATTATCAGGGGCCCCGAAGGCCTGGAGGTAATGAAGGCTATCAAGTTCAGCTTCAACATCACCAACAATGTAGCTGAGTATGAAGCCCTCACAGCGGGATTACGCTTGGCCAGAAAGATTGGCGTGAGAAACTTAAAGGCTCACAGCGATTCCCAGCTGGTAGTTCGGCAGACAGCAGGAGATTATGGGGCGAAGGATCCAATCTTGGCAAAATACCACGAGCTGGTAGCAAAGCTCATCCAAAAGTTTGACGCCGTACGGATCGAAAATGTGCCCCGGCGGAATAACACTGAGGCAGATTGCTTGGCGAAGTCGAAAACATACACCGAGGTGCTAGACCATCCGAGCATCTCAGTGCTGAGCATAGCGACCTCGGGAACAGGATGGAAAGACCCAATAAAAACATACCTCGCAAAGAATTTGCTCCCCGAAGACCCCGGTGATGCTGCAAGACTGCGAAGACGCTCCGGAAGATTCTTCCTGATTGGCGAAGAGTTATACCGGCAGGGATATGTGAACCCGCTGCAAAGATGTGTGAATGAAGAGGATACTGAAATGGTCCTTGAAGAAGTTCACGAAGGCATGTGTGGTTCACACATTGGAACTGATGCCCTTGCAGCAGTGATACTCCGCCAAGGATACTTCTGGCCTACCCTGAGAAAGGACGCAAGACAGTTCGCCCAGAAATGTGGTAACTGCCAGAGACATGCCAAAATCCAAAGGACACCCTCGGAAATGATAACTTCGGCAGACTATCCTTGGCCCTTCGCAGTCTGGGGTATAGACCTTATTGGGCCACTCCCCAGTAAATTCTGAGCAGTACTATTTCTCAAAGTGGGTAGAGGCAGAACCACTAGCAACTATCTCGGCAAAAGAAGTGCAGAAGTTCGTATGGAAGAACATTGTATGCAGATTTGGCGCACCGAGGGTACTAGTAGCTGATAATGGATCCCAATTCATAGACAAAGGATTCCAGGAATTTATCAGCGACCTCGGAATAAAGATGCACTTCGCCCCGTAGCCCACCCCAAAGTAACGGGCAGGTGGAAGTATCGAACAGGACCATAAAAGATGGCCTGAAAAAGAGACTGGGAGAAGCAAAAGGGAAAATGGCCAGGAGAACTCCAAAGCGTATTGTGAAGCTACCGAACGATGCCCCAAAGGGCCACAGGGGAAACTCCCCTTTCACTAGTCTTCGGGACAGAGGCAATTATCCCAATCGAGATAGTTAGACCATCAGTACGGCTGCAGGTATTTGATGAAGGTGGAAAAGACCTTGGCCTCAGAACCAAGCTCGACCTCGTCGGAGAACACAGAGAAATAGCCGAGCTGAGAAGAAAAGCTTTCCAGCAAAGAGTGGCTGCGGCTATAAACGAGCCAGGCCAAAAGAAATCAAAAAGGGAGACCTCGTTCTCCGAAAGACCGACTTCACACCCCGAAGGCCGTCCCACGGAGTACTTCGCGCAAACTGGGAAGGACCTTATCTGGTTCTTGCCGAAGTACGAAAAGGCGTGTACAAGCTTGGCGACGCTGAAGGCGTAGAATTGAAAAATACTTGGCACTCAGACGCCTTGAAAAAATTCTACACCTAAGATGAAGCGGAGGAATTATAAAGTACAGAATGCTCTTAAGGAAAGTCCTTAAGTATCCAAAATTGTGCAAAGCAGAATTCCGCGAAAATGCTCGCCATGATAAAGCGTAGATATGACTTTCCGAAGTCCCTTGAGCCATCACGCTCGGGAAAGATGAAAAACAAAAATCTCGCAAAAGTACTCGTCATACCCAGCGCGGAGACAATTTCCCGAACCCCCTTGAGCGAACATGCTCGGGAAAATGGGAAGTGAAAAATCTCGCGAAAGGTTTCCCGAAGTCTCTTGAGCAAACATGCTCGGGACAATTGGAAATACAAAAATTGACTGAAGGATTTCCGAAGTCCCTAGAGCAAGCATGCTCGGGACATCAGGAAAAACAAAAAATTTGATTAAAGGTTTTCCGAAGCCCCTTGAGCAATCGTGATCGGGACAAAAGGAAAATGCAAAAGCCTGCAAAAAGACCTAGTGAAATTTTTCAGACTTTTGAGTAAACGCACTCGGGACAAAGGAAGGTAAAAAAGTTTGTTTGATCGCAGGTTTTCCGAAGTCTCTTGAGCGAACGTGTTCGGGAAAATGGAAATAAAGAAACTCGAAGAAACACTTAGCCAAAAAAAAAATCTTCATTAAGAGCAAAGCTGCTTTACAGAGGAAGTACCCAAAGAAGGAATACAAAATAGAAGGGAAGGAAAAGGGGCCCTAAAAAAGCCTAAGGGTGCGCGGCATCCTGAGAGCCACTCGTTTGCCCACCCTTTTCCGCCACCTTCCGCGCTGGAATTGAGGGAGGAAGCTTCAGATGTTCGATCTTGGACCATTTCCACCGAGGTCCCCCAGGAATGTCTAGACCCTCTAGAAAAGAGAGGTCCAGACCTGGGAACCTCTGGAGAACCTGGTGCCGAGCGAGGCAGAAGCCGTCCTGAAACGCGACCTTGTTCATTTGATCAGACTTGTTCTTCTTAAACTCAAGGTCGTCAAGCTCGTCCTTCAGGTCCCCGACCTCCTCTTCCAGCACCTTTATCCGCTCCTCCCCCTTCGGCTCCTTCTTCAAAGACTGGACCTCGGCTTGAAGGGCTTTCCAAAGGGGGGCATGTGATAGCCAAAGGCTACCGCCGCTATCTGGCCGAACTCCCTGCCACAGTCATGGCTAGAAGAAGCTGGCGTTACCCGAGAAAAGGTGTGATCAGGCACCTCGGGAGATAGCCGAGGAGCTCCGAGCCCGGCACGCCAGGACACTACTCGCCCCCCCCAGGGTCGTGAACTGATCACCTTCGGAAAAGTGGCACCTAACATAGCGTGCCGAACATGATATCCCCGAAGGCGGAACTCCCTGAAGCTGGGAAACCCCGAACTCAGGGCTTGTTTCCCGAAGAGGCTCTGTCCGTACCAAAGGACGACCTCACCCAGGGACCTCGGGAGTACGGCAGGGGTATCTATGGAAGCATTTAAGGAAGCCTCTGACACATCCATTCACAGACGCCGCAAGCCGCCTCAAAAGGCGCTCTTCCACGCTGACGCCATCAAAATCACATCATGGCCCGTCCCAGCACATGGCTCAAGGCAACCTGCTACCAACTATCTATCTGTCCCCTACGCCCAGAAATTCAGGAACATCCGACCGAACACGTGTCGCGATCTGAACGGGCTAGGCACTCCTATAAATACCAGGACTTAATACCAGACAGGGGTTGGCTGGCAAAATACGGCTCCCATTACCAGGCAAAACTCCTCAGCCCTTTGTGCTATCTTTTCTGCCTTTCTCTCGGCCACCACTGACTTGGGCGTCGGAGGCTCCCCCCCCCAGAAAAACACTCCGGGGGCCTCCTAACCTTTTGTTTCTGGGCTTTCAGGCACTCTCCTTTAGACGGTCCAGTCGACCAGGCGTTCTTCCTCCCAGAAGTCTCTCCACCAGTCACCATGACTGAAAGCTGTGAGGCCCCAGGCCATCAGATGCATTCTTGGTCTTTGGAGGTGAAGATGAGCTCGTTGTAAGGGGTTACACCGATGGAAGCTTCCAATCCGATAAGGATGATTTTAGATCGCAATCTAGTTATGTGTTTTGTATTGGTGGTGGTGCTGTCAGCTGGAAGAGTTCAAAGCAAGAGACAGTAGCTGACTCTACAATAGAATCTGAGTACATTGCCGCCTCTGATGCTGCGAAGGAGGCAGTTTGGATCAAGAAGTTCATCACTGAACTTGGAGTGGTTCCAAGCATTGTCGACTTGATAGAGCTCTATTGTGACAATAATGGAGCAATCGCACAGGCTAAGGAACCTCGATCCCACCAGCGATCCAAACATATACTCCGACGCTATCATCTCATCAGGGAGATCATCGAGAGGGGTGATGTAAGGATATGCAGGACTTCGACAGATAGCAACATTGCTGATCCACTGACAAAGCCCCTTACGCAGCATAAGCATGATTGTATTTTTGCACATTGAGTCATGATATTTTATTAAGGCATTAATCCAGCAATTATGTTTGTTGTTTTGTTCCTATGTAACTTAACAAACATAATTGTAACCCTAGAATAATGATATTCTTAAAAGTCCCTGGTCTAGTATTATTGTGGAACGGGTTGCAATAATACATAACGACTAGCATATGTGGAGACTAATATGAGATATGTAGTCTACATATGGGTAAAAGTTGGAGAACTTGTGTACTGGACCGACCCACCATGAGAACACTACATGGATCGTTATATGAGTGTCATAAGTGATTCCCATAGTGATTAGGGTATATGTAGTCCTTTGACCTAAGATCATCAAGGTTCCCTACATGTGAGTCACATACTTTGATACTTTCCTTTGTTGCTCGTAACTGAGTGAACTTGAAGGAGGTCATTGGGTATGTCACATATCATGCGGAGGGATTTGTATGATCAAGATGGGATTTGTCCCTCCTATGTAACGGGAGCGATATCTTCGGGCCCCTTGATAGAGTGAGACTTAGAAAATGCATGGCCATGCTCGGATGAGTTGATATGTGATATCAATGTCATCAGTTTAAGTTAGTCTACTCGGTAATCAAGAAACCAAAGATTGGGCTATACGAGAGTGACACATTCCATGTCTCGTGCTTAGTCTTGATATCTTGGACAAAGGGACAATGGCATATATCGGTGATGATCATAAAGGTATAGTCGAATCATCGACAATCTTGTCACTTGGGTAGCAATGATGTGTTGCTAGACACCGCTCATTGCTTATGATCATAAATGTGATTTATGATCATTGCCAACGTGATAAGAGCCTATTGGGTCGCACCCATAGAGCATTTTGGATCATTAGAGTGCATGGGCTCATTATTTGGGTTATGGTTTCACTTTAATTTCGTATTAATAATGGGCCCAAAAGTTGAGCCATTATTAAGCCCGAAATTAAATCCTAATTGGATTAGGGCTTTGAAACCTATTAGGCCTGGAAGTTGAGTCTCACTATAAATACAACTTTTAAGTGAGAAATTCGTAGGTCTCCTTGCCCTAGCCTCCAAAAAGGACAGCCGCACTCTTCTCTTGCAATTCCTTGGAGGACACAAGCTAGCACTGCGAGCGCAAGAGAAACGCATCTACCGGGACGTGGTGGAAGCGTGGTGATCCCGAGAGGCTCGTGTGGATACCATAGAGAGCCTGAACATGTCAACTGTTCAGGTTTTGTGATTCGACTCTACAGTTGACTGAGAGATCTCAATCGAAAATTAGGTATGAAAATTTTCGAACACCCGGTTTACCCCGTTTCACTTGGTTCCTGGAGGGTTTCGGTTAAATTCCGCTGCGCTCTTTGGCTCCCGAAACCCAACACAATGATCCTTCTACATCAACAAAGCATGCCTGGAAGGTTGCTCAGCCTTCAACGGTTGATTCAGAAGGATGACGACGGGAAACTTCAGCTGCTGAACAAGTTCTCAACTAGCAATCTAAGAACATGGTGTCTTAGAACAATGTACTCAGTAGAATCGAGCATAACCAAGTCTGGTTGGAGCAAAAGATGGATCAAATGATCATTGATCCATTAACACAGTGTCAGCAATGGATCAACTACCTCCATCAGGAGATTCTTGGCCTTATAGCCCGTCATGAAAACTCTGTTGCCCAAGAACAGGAGATCCAACATTTGAAGGAACATCTCAGCCATCTTCAGGCCTAGCAACAGCAGCCTAAGTATCGTGAATCTTTTTCCTCAATATTCCACTCACCTGACCCGTTCAGACCAAGCCCAGGCTCAGTTTATCAGCCACCTCCTCCTTCCACTAGAGGCTTTTTCAAACCTCTACCTGCTCTCCTTTCTAAACCAGCCTACCAGCCTCCTAGGCCTCAACCTACGTGGCCCAGTTCTCCTACCTGGTCCACCCATACTCCTACCTAGATTTCTCAGTCTTTTCCAGACCGAAAACAAAAAGGCCCAGCTTATCCTTAAAAGCCCATCAAGATCCAAGAACCTTCTCACCAAACTTGGATGGTCCAATCCAATCCTATTCTTGGATTTCTTGACCAACAAATACAGCAGCCCAACTCTCCGTCAGCCTATGCGGCCCAACAAGACTTAAGCTCCACTTCCCAAAGTGAATCCGAAGAAGATGATTCATTCTCAACTTCTTCTTCTGAAGCCCAAGTCTATATGGCCCAGGGAGCTACTAGTCATGCCCAACCAGCTGAGTCTACAACAACAGATGCTGGAACACAGCAAGCTCCGCCTCAGCCTCAGCAACAACCGCCTCCGGCTCCACCGCCAGGACCTCCACCAGGACCACCGCCTGGTCCTCCTCAGCAACCATATGTCCATATTGATGAAGATCGTCCGGTAATGAATCTTGAACTTGTTTGGCAACCTGCTTCTCTCAATGTTACACTCTCCCTTGAAGGAGTTCCAACAGCAAAATGGCATGAGAAATTCCTTGAATTTCATACCTGGTGTCTTACCCAACTACAACGTGAAGGTGCTACTCATCTCAAAGTCAATTGTGCCTTCATAGTTGGAATGTCAGGTATCCTTAAGCGTTGGTTCATGAGTATTGGAGAATACCTCCAGCTCGAGTTAGCTCAGACACCAACCACTACAGAATTGGTTCCCAAGCTATACAAAGAATTTATTGGAGAACCAGAAGCTCTTCTTGATGTAGCTAGAGAAGAATTCTTCAAGATGAAGTGCTGCTCATACAATCGCAAAGATCTTGAGAAGCACTATGAAAATATGCTCAAACGCTTCTATCTAATCTGCACTGGATATGAAGCCGACAACAACTTGAAGCAAGCATACTTAAATTTTGTGCCAGAGACAATTGGCCAGGAAGCTCTCCGCATCATCCAGCAAAGTGGACAAGCCCTCAAACACTACTCTTTTGGTAAACTCCACCAAGTGCTGATGATTGCTCTTAGGAAGCTGTGCAACACTCACTCCTTCTTCAAGGATTTTAACCAATCCCAAAGCCTATTTGATAAAGCCTGCCAGCAACCTGAGTTAACAATCAACTGCAAAGACAAAGGCACATGTAACTGCAGCACTCCCCGGAAGAAGCATCATCGACGCAGAGTCTATTCTCCTAATCGCCCCGACGATTTAGAAGAAAGAAGAAAAGATTCTTCCGATACAAGAAGAACAGCGGTAAATTCAAACGTTGTTTCATCTGCCGACAACCAGGACACTTTGCCAAAGATTGTCCTAAGAAGACAGACAAGTCCAAGAAGAAAATGGCGCACACCATCTCCCAAGTCATTGGTGCTGATCTATCCATTGACGACATGGAGTCCATTTTCTCAGAAACAGAAGATGAGGCATTTGGCCTCTTTGCTATTGAAGCCTACTCTTCAGAGTCTGATTCTGATCCAGAGAAAGCTTCAATCTTCACAATGCAGATCTTGCCAATGCAGACCTCCCTCTTTGCTACTCAAATCATCCCTCAAGCCAAGATCAACATTCTCCTGGAAAAGTATGCAAAGCCCATTCCGGTGATTGCTCTGTTCGATACTGGTGCCACAAACACCATTGTCAATCTTTCCCTCATTCCAGAAAGAATGTGGCGACCCTGTAATGAAAGATTCCAAGCTGCAAATGGTGTCTTCTATGTCACCAAGATAAGTAAGCCAATTCGGATCAAGTTCTCTCCTACAAAGCATGTACTTACTACTGTATTTGGTTATAACCATGGCAGAGACATGATCCTTGGTTTTGACATTATCAAAAAGATATCAGTTCAAAGATGGACTGATAAAGGCCTGCAGCTACACAAGTTTTTCCTTCCCTGGACATCCACTCCGAGACTTTACTCAACGGAAGGAGAAGCTCTCTCAGCAAGCCAGATACAATATGAAAGTGACCCAGTATATGGCACAATCATGCAAGCTCTCATCCAGCAATCCTGTGCTGAGTCACATGCTGAGTTCGAACAGAAGCATCCTCTTCCCCTTTGGAAGAATCCTAAGTTCTTCATCGAAATTCCATTCAAGAAGAATGAGGATGTCAACCCAACAAAGGCTACCCATTCGGGAATGAGCCTAGAGGAGAAAAAGATGGCGATCCAAGAGCTGCAAGAGCTCAAGGCCCAAAACCTCATTGAGCCCACAACTTCTTCGTGGGCCTGCCAGGCCTTCTACGTCAACAAGCACTCAGAACAGAAAAGAAAGAAGCCCAGGCTTGTTATTGACTACAAGCCCTTGAATGAGTTCATTGCTGACGTCAAGTTTCCGTTACCACGGAAAAACACCCTCTTCGCCAATCTGACAAATGCCAAGGTCTTCTCCAAGTTTGACCTCAAATCAGGCTTCTGGCAGTTGTCAATCTCTCCTCCAGACAAATACAAAACTGCCTTCTGCATCCCAGACCACCATTACCAATGGACGGTGCTTCCTTTTGGTCTGAAGACGGCACCCTCATTGTTCCAGAAGGCCATGATCCAAATCTTCGAGCCGATACTGCAGTCGGCCCTTGTTTATATTGACGATATTTTATTGTTTTCCCCTTGTACAGGTACCCATTTGAAGTTATTAGCTCAGTTTGCCCAAATAGTTAAAGACAATGGAGTAATGCTCTCCCAGAGCAAGATGGTCCTTGGTCAGACTTCTATTGAATTCCTTGGAGTTCAAATCAAAGATAGCAAGTACCATCCTCAGCCGCACATTGCCACCAAGATCATGAACTTCCCGGATGATAATCTCACGAGACGACAAGTCCAGCAAATTCTCGGCCTTGTCAACTACATCCGCGAGTTCATCCCGAAGCTGTCATCCATTCTCCATCCTTTACACGTGTATCTCAGAAAGGATTCACCGCCATGGTCCGACCTACACCGACGAGCTATCCTCAAGCTTAAAGAAGTGGTTCAGAATCTGCCACCACTCAAGATTCCCGACAAAGGAAAAAGGATACTCCAGACGGACGCCTCAGATGAATACTGGGGAGCGGTCCTCCTTGAAGAATCCAATGGTGTTCGACACGTGTGCTGCTACAACAGTGGAGAATTCAAAGAGTCAGAAAAGCACTACCACTCCACCTACAAAGAAATCTTGGCCGTCAAACGTGGGATTGAAAAGTTCCAGTTCCACCTCATTGGTCATCACTTCCTTGTAGAGATGGACATGTCAGCATTCCCCCGTATGCTGAACTACAGGCAGAAACAGCTCCCGAATGCTCTGCTGCTTCGCTGGCAACAATGGTTCATCCGCTTCAGCTTTGACGTTAAGCATATAAAGGGCACCTCAAACACTCTTGCTGATATCCTGAGCAGACCTTCAAAATCCTTCCTTAAACCACCAAAGCCTCCGAAACCCAAAGCCTAAAATGGCCTCTTCCTACTCTTCCTCAAATCCCCCAGTTTTTAACAAGGATGAGAATCTCCCGGTTGATGTTGAAAGATATGAGCATTAGTCCTTCACCTTCACCCAGAGACACCGAGTCTCCCACTACCATGTCTCCCTCATTGAGAGGTATGGTTTCGATGACTGCCCTGTTAAACCTGTTGGGATTCATCCCCAGTTTCCTTTTGCTCATCTCTTCTCTATCCCTGATGTCTTCACCTTTCCTCCGTTAGCCCTTTGTTTCTTCTGGTACTTATGCTCTATTCATACCATAGGTATTATTTTTAATATTTCAGAACTCCACCAGCTCCTCTCCTTTTCCCCAAACATCCATTCTGACTTCTCTTCAGATCTCTCTGTCTTCCTCTCCTGGTTTGATCCAATCTGCACATGGATTGACCACCTCCATAAATCCTATAAAGCTCTTAACCCTGCTATCCCAGACCGCCGAATAGGCTACCAGTTAAATAATATTTCTCCCGCCAATTCCTGTATGAATTTTGGAGTTGGCCATGTTATATATTTCTTTCATAGGCCTATTACCTTTACTAAGTCTTCCTCCGGTCTTAAGTTCATCCCTTCTCCCTCCTACCACCATTATAGAAACCTGGATTTCAACCTAGCTCAGGTTCCTTGGCAACGCCCTGCTGACCATCGTGCTTTCCTCCGAGAAGCTCATCGGTACAACCATTCTTTGTTCACAATAGAGCTCTGGCCTCACGATTCTCCCGAATGGCCATCCTACCCAATGGACTACCAAGAAATGATCCATGAAGCTCTCCAGACCTTTGAAGATCTTCAACGACTCCGCCGTAACAAAGAACGACGACAAAAGGCCATAGCAACTCAGAAGGCTATTGACGAAATCAAACGCCAGAAGATCCTTGACTGAATCAGCTGCCCTGCTCCAACCTCTTCTTCTCCTCTGACCATTGAAGAAGATGAAGATCTCCCGTTGACCCAGACTACAGAATGACTCATCATGCCTGACTGCAACTATGGCTACATCTGCATTCACTAAAAACGCCTCAATGGACCTGACCCGGATGACCCGTCCATGAATGACCGGCGTATCGATGACCCGTATTTTTGGCCTCTGGACCCATATGCTTTCCCAGAGCCTGCCTTCAGAGATAGGAACTAGTGTTTTCTAGCTGGCACAATAATATCTTACAGCTGGCCTTTTAGTGCGTGTAATAGTAAGATTCCGGTTAGTGGCTTGTCACTTCCGGTCTAGTATTATTAGTTTTAACGTAAGCTCTTACGTCATTAAGTTTGTTTGTTTCCTTCCTCCTCCGCCTATATAAGGAGACCTTTTTCCTCTTGTAACATATCCCGGAGCTAATAGAAAAACTCCTTTCTTATATCCTCTCTCTATGTTCCATTTCTCTCACTAAAAATTCTGGCTAAAGGGTGAGGCAGAGGTTCTTAGTTTCTCAACTCTATCCGATAATCTGAGTTGCCACCTCGGTGGATCCTCTCAGGTTCAGATCATCTTCAAGCTTATTCCAATTAAGCTTGAAGGCAAATGATGACTTAGGAGTTGCCACTCTGTGGATCCTCTCTTCAAGTCGTCCTCTGCCTTCAATCATAATTGTTGTAATCTACCGGCTTCGATCCCCGGTGATATGTCCGGATAGTCCAGTAACTGTTTTTCAGAAAATGTTTTCCAAAGGTTTTTTTTATGATCTTCAGAAAAGATTTATTTGTGTGGGAAAGTCCTGGAGAATGCCTCCTGGAACTCTGCTGCTCGGGGCCTGATGCTTATGGAAAAGTTGGCTAGAGCTTATGAGTTCATTGTGTGTTCTTGGACTGTATCACAGTTAATCTTTCCTGTTGATTTCCAAAATCTTGCTTTTTCGCAGTTCTACTTATCCTTGGTATATTGGGCTGGAAACTGTCTTGTGCCACGGTAAAACGTACCACAGAGCAATTCTCCAGAAATCTCTATGGAGGGTCTGGCTGATTAACAATGCCAAGTACCAGGATTAAACCTATGTTTTCAAACAATTTTTTAAAAGGTTAGTTACTAGATTACCTCGGAACCCATTTGGTAAGATCTAGGTGGATTTGGGTCGGGTACGTGGATCGCGATCCGGGTCTACTCTCTATTGTCCCTATTCCGATGACAATGGAGAAAGTGGCGGCCTGGGATTTTGTTGGGGAAGGGCGGCGACCATCTAGGACCTGCAGAAGGCTGGTGGTGACATCGGAGGCGACAGATTCGAGATGGAGTGTGGTGTCGCGAGGCTCTTCCTTCTCATTTCAGCGTCACCAGCTGTGGGTGACACAGGTGGGTAACTGTTCAGCATAGGTCGAGGTGACGGTTGCTGGCTTGGAAGGCTGTCGATGGCGGATAGAGGCCGACCAAGGGGCTGGAAGTGTCGAAGGGCGGTGGCGGCCGTTGGAAAAAACTTAGGGCTTTAGGGAAATAGGGCTGTGAGTCCCAGGGGCTAAAGCTACTGTTTTACCATTTTCTAGCTAGGAGATTAGGGTTGCAAATTTTCTTCCTTGTTTCTTCCAAATGTGACTTATTTATACTAGATAGTCTTTAAAATGTGATTACCAAGGTTTTGAGAGTTTAAATGTGATCCAAATCAGATTTGAAGAGATTACGATATAATCTAGTGAAATACCAGTTTAAGTCAAACAAAACTCTCCAGCTGCCTATTTTGCCCTAAATTCTGTGCGAATTCCAATTTTACCCAAAACTTCTAGGATTTGTCAGATTAGCCCAAAACTTTGCAAAAATAACAAGGTTTTTCCTAAAATTTCATAAAATTACCAAATTTAGCCAAAACTATCTAAAATGGACACATTTGCCACAAGCTTTCCAATTTTTCCCTAAAACTTTCTAAGAAACCTGAGCTTCCACCCAAACTTTTTTGTTTTGCCTAAATTGACCCTGCAAAACCTTTAGGACTTCAAATTAGTACCTAAACTAAATTAATTCTTATTCCTACCCTAGATAAACCTTTAAACTTTAAAAAAATCAACAACACCTAAAAAGACCAAACTGCCCCTGTAACACCAAAATGCTCCTAAACTAATTTTTTTCTAACCTAGAACTTAAGCAAAAGTCAGTGCCCGGAAAAAATTGGGTTTCAACACCCAATAACCTCACATACTCAATTCATCCAAAAGCACATATAGCCATACACATAGTCCATTAAGTGCATAGGATGTGTGTCCATCAAGTGTACTATTTTAATGCATGGCAACCAAGAAGCCCATATACCATTTCAAGTTTAAAAACCATAATTCATGTCCATGAGCATTCAGCC
>SMDT01002668.1:0-18983 GCA_005392925.1 Aquilaria sinensis | reverse complement strand
CAAGAAGAAGGTTACTTATATACAAGCTTCTTTGTAAATTAGATGAAACTAGGAGGTAATAAATTTTTTTAACTGATTAAACTTTATTGGTTCCTTGGTTGCATTTATGTGATTCATAAAAGTAAAATCAATGAAACTACTATGCTTTAGTTCAGGTTAAGATTTATATCTTCAGTCTTAACTATGCCAGTTTCTATGTAGGAATGTAAAAAAAATCAATAATATTCATATGTTTTTTCTTCCCTTTTACAAAAACATATTTAATTCTCTTGAAAAATTTTGTGCCAACACTTTATTTGTTTATTGCGTTGAAGAGAGACGATCTGCTACTTCTATTTTTTGAATTCAATTTCAAAAAAATATATTAAATGTTTTTATTTTACAAAAAAGCTTCACAATTCTTTTAATTGTGTTAATGTTCTACTATCTAATTTTGTGGAATTCTACTTAAGTACTTTACTCTCAAGTGTCTCTAATTTTCATTATAAGAAACACTTTTACATTTTTTTTTCCATGTATATTATGTAAACATAAACATGCTCATGACTCCACATTTAGTGTAAAAATTTAAAAAGCTTTTTCTTCTTACAAAATGTAACTATATAGTATCATTTATATAAAAAATTAAGATGTTACTTCAAAATGAGTTAAATGATAATGTTTTAATATTTAGATGCTAATTAGTCCCATTTTCTAATTACTTATTTACATTTTATTCATTAATTATTTATTTTCATTTTTAACTAAGAACATATGCGACCACACAAAGAGGTCATTCGGTATATAAATTATAGGTAAGGAAAGTATAATTTCACCTTATTTTCTTAAATTTTTTAAAATTAGGTCTAACTTGTAAGTATGATAAAACTTTTTCATCCATCATTTTTTTTTTCACTTTGACTACAAGATAATGAATTTTCAACTATTCCTTGCATTGTGACAGCCAGTGGATCAAGGTCCAATGGAAGCACTAACCTAAGCCATCAGAGTCAGATATCTAGTTACAACTAGATAGTTATTACAAAAAGCCTAAAAACTTATAGAACTAACCCACACTACAAGAAAATATGCATAAGTAGCTTTGGTCATGCAAGTAACAATAAATGAACATGTAAGTTAAAAAAATTGCCCATTGAACTTAAAACCAATTTAAAACACTAACCAAAGCAAGAAATTCTTGAGTACACTACCCCTCATAATGACTGTGTGTACATTTCTTAACACTTACGTACAACCCAAATGTGATGCAAATTAGTAATCTACACTAGAAACACTTAGTACATAGGTATCCTAACAAGGCCTTCTTACTTATATTGAAATCTTTCCTTTATTGTTCCACTTTATTAACCACTCTATTAACAACTCAATTAACCACTGTGTGGCATAGTAGCTCTTTCTAGCTGCAAAGCCCACTTACCCTTAATATGCACAATAAGACTATAGGAGTGAGTAACTAAGTACTTAATAAAGGATTTAAGGATACTTGCAAGGAAAACATGGTGCAAGCATGCAAACATATACATAAACAAACATAAATGCAAATATACAAACAATAAAATAATAGAGATAACAATACATATGCAATGTAACATCCCCATGTCCCACATGGGTGAATTGTGGGAAGCCTTATGTGGATATATAGGCTCCAATTCCAGAACATGAGTACCTAGCGCTTATCCTTTGGCATGCATCGTCTACCGGGACTGATCCTGGATTCGAGAGGCTACTTGGCCAAGGGCCAAGTAGTCCGATTAGAGAGGTTACTTGGTCTGGGGAACCAAGTAATCCGATTGACCCCAACGGGGACGTTGGGTACATAAGGGGGGGAGTTTGTAACACCCCCATGTCCCACATAGGTGAATTGTGGGAAGCCTTATGTGGATATATAGGCTCCAATTCCAGAACATAAGCACCTAGCGCTTATCCTTTTCTAAAGGATAGCCCATGTAGTGTGGGCAGGTGTTCCGTTGACCAGTTCTGGACTTGGGTCATTACATGCAAGGTAATGAATGGATGAATGAAGGATACACATGCATTTAGGACTTCCTTACACTTGAAGATGTTCACTTTTCCATGAGCTCATACAGCTGTAGTACTTGGGATTGTTGGCCCTCGTATCTAATGCAATTACTTAACCTTACCCCATAAAGTCCTTTTACGACCTCTTTTAGTGTAAGTCATCACTTACAGAACCATACCTACCTCTTATGGGTCCTTAGAGTAACTTGTCACCTACAAAACATTACCAGTCTTTTTCGGGTTCTTAGAGCAAGTCATCATTTACTCAACCTTACTCGACTTCCCCTTAGTTACTGTGCTAGGTAGCTACCTTAGTTGCCTTCCTTTGCCAAGTTCCCAAAAACTTCACTTAGTCAACTTAGTGGATTAACTTACCAGCTAGTCAACTGAATGGCATTCCCATTGAGTTCTGCTTTAATGCCCAGAGGTTTTGGACCTTAACCCTTAGGTCATTAGAGGTCTTAAACCCTTCTTAGTCCCTCCTTAGTACCTTTCTTGCTTTTTAAGGTACCTACATATCCACCATACTTTGCCCTCTTACCATACCTTATTACGCCCTTGGGTGACTTTACTTACCAAGCATAACCCATTTACCAAGCTTTCCAAACTTGGTTTAGGCTCCTTAGGGTTTCCACTAGTTTCTAGATCTATAATATCTCAACCCTTTGGCCACTAGAGCCCTAACCCATTCTTTCTTGGCCTCTTGGACCCTATCTTGAGGACCAATAATAGTGTCTTTAGAGTTTTCTATCATTGCCCAAGGTCTGAGGATCCTACTCTTAAGCCACAAAGGTCTAAACCCTCACTTGTCTGCCATACACTTTACTTAGCCTGCAACATGCTGGGCACCAAAGCCACCTATCTTTGCTTTTTAGGTTACCATCCTTTTCTTGGTTGAAAAGTTGGGTGTAATCCTAACCACGGGTTTCACAAGGTCTTAGGCAAGTTTAAGGGACCTTAGGAAATCATTTTAAGGCCTAATTAAGCACAAGTGCACATTGCCACTGCAGCATGAAGGCTTGGCACTACAGCACCAAAAGACAATTGGCTCAGCCCTAGTAAGTCTACCAATGTGCTACAGTGCCAGACCTAGTGCTGGGGTGTGACAATTCTCCTAGTCAATGATAGGTTTTAACTAGGTAAGTATTTTTATTTAAGTTTTTTTACTTAAGTACCTTAAGTTAACACCTTGTTAAGCAAAAAAGACAATCTTAGTTAAGTAAAGAAGTTCCTAAGTGTGGTTTGGCACCTAAAAGTCAAAAAGGTGCAAAATGGAAATTTTGAACCAAGTGAATAACATGACTATAATTTTGATGAAATTAGGGTCATGTAAGGAATTTTGGCTAATTAAGTCAAGATCATTAGTTATCCTAGCTTTTAGAACCATCTTTGAAGGAAAAGAGTAAAAAGTTACACTAAGTGGTCAATTGAGCCATGTATGTCTTAAGTGGCTCAAGTGTCCAAGAGGCTAAGTGTAGGAAGCTTTTGGGTATCCTTTAGGAAGAAAGAGGGATGGTTTTGGGTGAGTGTTTGGTGACTAAATTGAAACAAAGGAGAACTTGAGGGCTAAGGGGCAAAAAAACATGAAGTGTGCCTTGGTGGGGGTGGTTAAGATATTTTAGGAAGTTTAACTCCCTTGTACCATTTGTTTCTTTCCCATTTTCATAACTCCGTCTCCCCACCAGAATTTCTTCTCCAAAACTCTCCAATTCCACAAGTTTCCATTGAATTTGAAGGCTCCAAGGTGAATCCAAGAAGCCCCCAACTTGTTCTTGGTGTTCTTGCTCCCAAATGGCTCTTGTTGCCATATCAGGTTGGTTTTAGCATTGGAACTCAAGAGAGCTTGGTTAAGCTCAAGTGAGCTTGTGCTTTGATTCTTGCTTTGTGGCTGAATTTGATGTAAGAGTTCAAGTTAATTTAGCTGAAATAATGCATAGAAATGTAGTATTATGAGTAGGAATAAAGTACAAATAAGACCCATGTGAATTGGCCTTGGGATGGGAAAGTTTGAGCAAGTTTTGTGCAATTTTGCATGCTATCGCACAATGCAGTAGTGCATTGGCAACGCGTCGCCAACACCTCTAACTTGTTCTTGGTGTGCCTACTCCCAAATGGCTTTTAGATGCATGTTTTGAGCCTAAAACCTAAGGTAAGCTTCTTGGTATTGTTGGAGCTAGTTCTAAGTTATTTTTACAGCTAGAAATTGTCTTAATTTGAGGTACTTGGCGCCATATCACCTTGGTTTTAGGATTGGAACTCAATAGAGCTTGGTTGAGCTCAAGTGAACTTGTTCTTTGATCCTTACTTTGTGCCTGAATTTAAGGCAAGTGTTCAAGTTAACTTAGCTCAAATAATGCATAAAAATTTAATTTCATGCGTGGGAATGAAGTAAAAACAAGACCCATGCGAATTGGCCTTGGGATGGGAAAGTTTGAGCAAGTTTCGTGCAAGTTCGCACACTGTCGCGCAATGCTGTAGTGCATTGGCAACACATCTTCATTGGCAATGTGAACTAGGGATGCGTCACTACTAGACATCAGGATTCTAAAGCATTAATGCCTTTGGTGACGTGTCACCAAGGCATTAGTGCCTCAAGCTCGGGGCATCCTAAGAATGTCTCAAACTATCGGTTATCATTCCTAGACTAATTTAAGATGTTTCGTAGCCTTAGTTGGGTCATAGAATCATTCCTAAGTTAAGAATTATGCATTATTTAAGATGTAGCTAAGTATTATGGTTAAGGTAAAGCTAAGTAGAGTGGCTAAGGGCTAAAAGTGCTCAAGTTGTCAAGAGGGCACTGAGGAGAATTAGGTTAGTTTCAGATGCTACATTGGCCTAGGATAAGGGTCTCAAACCATAGGGAATTGAATAAGAAACCTAAGAAGATCCCAATAGAACTATTTTATTTGGTAAGTGAGCCACTAAGGAGCTCTAAGCTAAGCTCCAAGAGCTTGGCAAGTTAAACCACATAAGATGGCTACCCTATACAATAAATTGAGGGTAAGAGGGGTAAGTTTTAAGAGGAGGTGATGACCTACTCTAAGACTCGTAAGTGGGACTTAAGGGGGGTAAAGTATTTAGGATACGAAGGCAGTGTCTTAGGTGCCTCTGCCATTTGAGCTCGCGGCAAGTTTAAGGCACTTAATGTGCAAGAAGTCCTAAGGATTGTGTGAATTGCATATCATACATTCATGCATTGAATATCTTCCACATTGTTGTCTTAAGTTGCTATCTATCCTCTTTGCAAGTGCCCCAAGGGACCCTTATTGAGTACATTCATGTACTCACTCCCTTATGTTTGTTGTGCAGGTTTTAACACCGGGCCTAACAACTAGTGGATAGTTGTGGGCTAAGCTTCCTCTTTTTGCAGGTACTCTTTCACTAGAATCCTTGTGATTGTAAGATTACTTGTGACCAAGCTATGTACTAACTAAGTTTTATGCCTTTACAGTATAGAGGCTAAGTGGTGCACAAGGACTAAGGAAGGGATTGCACTTGGAGCTCTGATAGCTCAAAGGTGGGGCTCAAGTAAAGTATCTTAGTTAAGTTTTTGTTCTATGTATATAGTACCTTGGGTACTAAAATGTTTCCTCTATTAGGATACATTGTGGTGTTAAATCATTGAGTTACTTTTGGGTGCATCCTAATGATGTTAAGTGTGCACAAACTATTACTTGAAGTTGAAGTAACTAGTATTTCATTGTCTTGGCAAGATTTAAGTATGTTTTAAATGAAATGCTTGAGAAATGTTTTTGAAATAGTTTACTTAATTGTTTGCATCGTGAGGATGAAAGCATGCATATCTTTTGCAGGGTAGGCTAAGAAATTAGTTGCACGTAAATTATTTTAACCTACTAATGAGTAATAGTTAGCCAATAGTAACTAAGTGGGATTCAAAGTCTCTAAGAGCCTACAAGCCAAGTAATTCAGGGTGTTGGGGCCCCGTTCGGTGACATAAGGTGCCAAGTGTCACGCCCACTACTGCCCCAGGCCCATCTGGGCCCAAATATCAAAGCTTGCAGCGGAAGTTATTCATTCAGAAGGGGCTTTATTATTCATTACGAGCACCTACGGCGTGAGTCCAGGATCTATTCTGGTTCTAGCTTGATTGATTATTTACCTTCAATATGTTATCAGGGTGCTCTTTAGAGTCAAGCTAGTACCTAAGTGGGATTTCAAGTGTTCCATTCATGATTTTATCCTGCTTACATGCATTCTTCATCACAAAGCATACTTTATTCCAATTCAACATAAGCTTCTCCTGTAATATTTTCACATGCTCATTTCATCCAAGTTACATATAGCCATACACTTATTCCACTAAGTGCATCAGATGTGTGTCCATCAAGTGTACTATTTCAATGCATGGCAACCAAGAAGCCCATATTCCATTTCAAGTTTGAAAACCATATTTTCATATCCATGAGCATTCTGCCAATCTAGTACACATAACACAATCACCCATCAAGAATTCCACCTGTATGAATTCAAGCATACTTCTCATATAATCATCCTTTAAAGTCATCACCATCATAAATCATCATAATCATCTATCCAAGGCAAAATTAATCATCATAAGTCATCCAGAACTATGTCTATCCATAGAACAGCAAACAAGCATCACTTACTCGGAAAACATACCAAGGAATGCTTCATGTCTAAGTTTATCCAATGTTCATGTTTTACAGATCAAGTTTTCATAACTACTTAATCTGCAAAACACGGAACACAATCTACCTATAGACCTTGTTCCCACAACTTCTAGACTCCATATCCTACACAAGGAAGTCCACAACATTAGCTTGATCCACAAGCAATCTATACCACATAAGTCTCTTTGAACCAATGAATATATTGAGCAACACTATACTCATACCCAACCCTTTAGCACATTGTAACGAGTACTCTGGTACTCTACGCTTGATCTATCAAGCCATCCATTTCCTGAAAAAGGTATAACAGGGCGGGTGAGTTATAAAACTCAGTAAGAATCCCGACGGCATCCAATGCCTAGTGAGGTAATTAACTCATGACTTTCAAAGTCATCATATGGCTTCCAAAGCCTAAACTTGTGCCAAGAATGTAATGGCAATTAATCCATGTTCCTGCAAAGGAAAACACTAAAATAAAGAAAACACAAGATATAGCACAATAACAATAACAATAATAATATGGGTCAGCATGCACAAACAATTTCAGAAAAGCACACAACACAACACACACACCACCGCTGTCCTCGTAACATCATGTTCCATGTCATCGTGGCATCGCAAGCATTAGCATAATCCATGCCACTAATCCCGGCATGCCATTTATTTTTATAACCTACTGAGCACTCCTTAGCTTGGGAATTGAGCTGGCCAAACTCAATTCCTAGCCCTAAATGCTTGCTAATTACTCATGAGTAAACCATAACCATAGTCGCCAAAGCATCACTACTTCATCCATTATGCACTTATGTGCCCAATTATTCAACTAAGAAAGTATCATGAGTCCTCACAAAAAGTAACAACCACATAGCCCTGACATGCACACCTATGGTCACTTGGTTCTTTGACCATCACATAGGGGCACTAATACTCACAATGAAAGGTCATGGAAAATATACCATGGAGTAAGTGAGTATAGGGATTCTTACCACCATTTGTGTAACCTTTGCTCATTGCCTTTGCCTTGCTTTGCTTTGTTTGTTGTTGGAACTTTGCCATTTCCTTAATGGACCTATAAAGCCCAAAATACTAACAAGTTACTTTAATTGCTTTTCTATTAAACAAGAGAACCATAATTTACCAAGCATACTTGGTTTAACTTACTCAACCTCTACTTAAAAAGGTAAGGCCCAAATTTAGCCTTTTCTGTGAACTGAGGCCCAATCTTCTGTGAACTCAGGCCTACATTGGCCTTTTCCTGGAAATCCAGGCCCAATTTGCACTTTTCTGGAGTTCAGGCCCACTTGGCCTTTTCTGGAATTCTGGCCCACTTGGCCTTTTCTGGAATTCTGGCCCAACTTGGCCTTTTCTGGAATTCTGGCCCAACTTGGACTTTTCCAGGCCCACTTGGCCTTGTAATGGAACTCAGGCCCACTTGGCCTTCTTTGGAACTCAGGCCCACTTGGCCTTTTAATTTATTTTCTGGACTCGGCCCAACTTAGCATTTAGGCCCAATTTCCACCTTTTCAGGATTTTAGCCCAATTTAGTCTTTAGGCCCAATTTTATCTTTTCAGGATTTGGCCCATTTAACTTCTTCAGGATTTGGGCCCATATTAACCTTTTCAGGATTTAGCCCATTTGCCAATAATGCCATTATGGCCCAAATAGCCCATTTAAGAGTTTCTGGACCAAGAACACTTGGTTTTCAATTTGGGCCTTCAAATTTATCTCTTGGCCGAATTTATCCCATTATTTCCTTCTTTTGCTCAATTGGGTCCCACAAGTTTTCTAAGGATCATTTATGCCAAGAACACTTGGCTAACACCAATTTTTCACCAACTTGTCCTTATGGCCGAATCTATCATCATTTTGGCATCACTTTTTACTAGGAACACCTAGATACCATGAACACATGGATTACACACACAACCACCAAAAATGGCACTTATGGCCAAATTTCTCTTTATTTCTCTTCTTTTACATAGGTACCTCCACATGGTTTTGCACACAACTTCACAAAAGCACATAATGGCCGAATCTTCCATGGCTAACTTTGCTTACCAAACTCCTCCTTATTGCATCCAACTCTTGGTTATGGCCTTTTACACTTACAAGAACATCTTTACTACCAAGAACACTTGGAAAAATGCACATACATGCCAAGATTCACACTTGGCCGAATATACTTCTTGCTTTTCCTTGCATCTTTTGCTTGTTTCCTTGCTTGGAATGGCCATACAAGCCAAGCAAGGCACCAAGAACACATGGTTTCATGCCTCAACATGCCATGTACACTCATGGCCGAAAATCCATCCTAATGCTTTTTCTTGGAGTTCTCCTCAATTTCTTTGCCTTATGGCACAAAATCGCCATCCATGTTCATCAGCTCTTGAGTTGAGCTCAAGACCACTTGTCCTTGGCCGAATCTTCAAGAGTTTTTCCTTGAAAAATCCAACATAGAATGACATTAGAAAAATGCATCATAGCTCAACACCAAAACTACTAAGAAAACTTGAATTCACTTGAAACCTTTCTTTGGCTGAAATTTGAGCTTTTTCTTCCTTCCTGTTCTCCTTGATTTTCTTCCTCCTCATGGCTTAGAAACGCCATGGTGCTCATGAGTGATGTCCAGAGACACTCTTCGGTGGAGGACATGGTGGTGTCTGGAGGGACTTCCTGAGGAGGAGTACGCCTGGAGTGGAGGTTTCCCAGGGAGTGGTACCTGAAGAGCCCAAAAGGAAAGGTTAGGAGTTCCCCGGGATGTTTTCCACATGCAGGAGCCTCCGACGCCTAAGTTAGTTTTCTGAGAGGTGAAGGAAAGAGAGCACTCAGGGGTTTAGTGGCCTTGCCGGTTCTTATCCTCTCAACTGACTCACCAACCCTTTTGGGGCTGTTCTTTGGTATTTATAGAAGTGTCAACCGTTCAGATCATGACACGTGTTCGGTCAGATCTGCTGTGTACCTTTGGACACAGGGGACAAGTAGCTGTTTGTAGGCTCCCTCGAGCCTTGGTCCGAGACAGGTTGTGACAAGGCATGGCGGCGTCGGCGTGTCAGAACGTCGTTTGAGGTGACATGGCGCGTCTGTGGGCGATGTGTCAAGGCTCTTTAAATGCTCCTGCATACTCCCGAGTCATTTGAGTGAGGTCATTCTCTGCTCAAACACACATCTTCGGGAGTTATGTTCGCAGTTGGTTCGCTGCCAACCTTTCAGGTTGGCGGGAAATCCTGAACTTGTTTACGGTAGCTGATTCTTCTATCTTGTTTTTCTTGCTGTTTATCCCCCGAGGGGGCTGCCTGCACCTTTGGAGCTCTTTGGGACTAGGCTAAATCCCAAGCTCACACTGGAATTCGCTCAAGGCCGAAACAGTAAGTCTGCCTTTCTTCGATGGTTCCAGGCTTCCCGAGCATGCTTCTGATAGGAGGTATGGCCTAGGAAAGGCGATAGTCCTTCGGCTATCAATGAGCTCATGAGTAAAGCTCAAGAACACCAATTTCTCCATATGGCCAAAACTTCAAGTGGGATTTCTTGAACATCTTGCTTGATTCATGTTCTAGATGGGTTTAGAAGTACGAAATCACTAAGAAAACGTGTTTGCATGTGTGAGAAAGGAGTTGGTCTAGCTCATGGCCGAATGCTAGAATGAAGGAAGAAGATGATGAGCTTGGAAGAACTCCCATGGCCGGTGTGAGTTCTAGAGAGAAGGGAGAGCAAAGTGAGCTTAGAGAGAGAGTGAGATGTGTGTTGAAAGTGATTTTGGGAGGAGTGATGGGCGGCCATTATGCTAGCAAATGAAGGAAAACGCAAACCAAATGCAAGCCAAATGCAAGTGTGATGGCCGGCCATTTGAATTCAAAATGGGAGGAGAATTAGTCAAATGCAATAATCTCTTGGACAAAAGAAAGTGGTGTCCCATCAAAACAGAAAACCCAATCAAATCCATTTGTTTAATTTATATGTGCATGGCCGAATTTTTGAATGGAAAAGGGGGGGAGAATGAGTCAAATGCTCATTAAAGAATTGATTTGACAAGTGATGGTGAGGAGAAATAAAATAATGTAAAGTGGGAGACAAAGACTAGTAAAAAATGATGGGCAAAATATTTGTTTATGGTGATGGTGGGGTCAAATCCATGTGGGCAATTTAAATAATGTGGGTGGAGGCTTATGTGGCCATTTTAAATGGCAAAAATCATGGGATGGCCGGCCATGGCTTAAAATGCCATGCAAAATGGTCTAATCCCTCCTTTGGCCCTCCACCTTTCTTCAATTGTTCAATTGAGTCCTCCCACAAACTTTACCTTTGAACAATTGAGTCCCTCAACTTTAATTTCCACCATTTTCATCACCAATACTCTTGGCCTTAGCCAAGTTTATTCCAAGAGTGTCCAACACTCATTTTTGCCGATTCCATAATTAATTTAAGATCTCCCGAGCTTACCAAGCTCAATTCCCAATGAGGAAAAATTTCCATGTCTCCTCAATTTAATTGGCTAAGTTTCCAAATTAGGAAAATTTTTATGCCACTAATCCACTTAACCCGGGACTTAGTCATTTATCCCTTTCCGGGTGTAACAATACTCCCTTCTTAAGAAATTTGGCCCTCCAAATTTCCTAGGAGTCAAAAAAATATCCTACTCTAGTAGCCTATAGCTTATCACCAGAACACTGGTAGACTACCTTAACTGTCAAGCAGCCCCCATTCCTTGGCCATATAAATACCCATTGCTCTCTCTCAAGATTTCAATCTCTCTATCAATTCCAGATTATATACTGGATAACCCTCCTCATAAGGTCTTACTTGCCTTGATCTTACAAGTCATAACCAGTTTTCCTTTTATAAGACTCAGCCCATCTTATCAGTGATCAACTGATATTTTTTTGGTAAAGTCTGGTAAAACCAGTATTGGGCTGCAGTCAATTTCTTCATAAGTCCCTCATACTGATGTTGCTTCCATTTCAAGATAGCTTCAATCTTTCTCAGGATCAACAGCTATGCTTATTGAGCAACTGTCCGAGGATTTCAATTTCCTTAGCCCAGAATTTGGCACTCAATTTGCCATTCAACTCCTGTCATTTAACAGGCTTAGCACCACTCTTAGGTGCTCCTTATGGGCTTTTCATCCTTTGAGCACACCAATATGTCATCATCAGTGAGCCCATATGGCATTACCATGTACTCAAAGTGACCACTTTTGATCCTGAAAGTTGTCTTTAAGACACTTTCTCCTCTGACTCTCGGCTGGAAATATCCAGGTTTGAGGTCCATCTTTCTTTTCCACATAGAGCACAATGCTTCCCAGGTAAATGTACCTGGCCTCAAGAAATCCTTCTTTATGAACATGGGTTTGTGCTTCAGTACCCTTAAATGATCCTCTGGGACTAACCTAAGAAATTTCCATCATCAACTCCATTCTTTCCTACATATCCCTGCTGGGTCCAGGTACTTTAAACCTGGTATTCGGCTCAATGGCCAAACTATGCTCACTGTGAGCAGTCTGCCTTTCAGGCTTATTCCTGCTATATTCATTTCTGGGGTGGGCAGCAATATTATCTGCCATCAATTCATTCCTGGTATTTCTAACCAGGCGCACTTCAGTGCATACTATCATTCATCAATTCATTCCCTTGACTAACCTGGCAATTTTCACATATAATAACGCACTAGTATCAAAGTAGAGATGATATTTCATAACTGTCAAATAAATTGTTACCTGTCAGGGTCTTTCTAACCCAATCTTGACTTGGTCCATTTCTTCATCAGCATCTTCAGCTCTTTTGACTTCATGGTCCTTCTGTGCTTTTCTTGAAGTCTCAATCTGGAATAGTCTTCCAGTATTCTTAATTTATCTCTTCCTGCTCCAAGCATACTAAGGTCCTGATCCATAATTTATATTTCAGTCCATGGATCAAAATATGCACTGGTGGAGGCATAACTGGCCTCTTTATGACAATTCCAACCTCTTCAATGAAGATGGGGCATGCCTTGCCCCTCATGGGAATTGCCCTCTGTCATTAATCTCTCGGGGCCTTCTGCCTTCCTTTCCTAATAGTACAGCCCTTTACCCAGTAACTATGGGTGCAGCTCATAAAACAACCATTTCTGATTCAATAGCATGGCTCTTGGCCATGAAATCTTCCTTAAGTCTCGCTTGACAATCCATAACAAGTTACTTTCCTTTCTCTGTTATCATCCTTTTTCTTGGCTCAAGTGCCAAGTTTTGTCCATCTATTTTTCTGGATACCTTTCTTTTTACATTCTGCTGGAATCTCCAAGGCTTCTCAAGACTTGCCCTGTAGGCTACTTTTATTATCCTCTTTGGCTTAAATGCCAAGCATCATCTACTTCTCTTTCTTATATGGTTTTTGCATCCTGCTAGCCTCTCATGGCTTACTTCTGGAGTTCTTGCTTCAGGGCCATAGTCTTTGAAGACACTTCTTGACTTTACTTGACCTTATGTATTTGTCATTATCATGATTGGGAATATCCAATGAGATTATTGATCTCTGCTCATGTTTCATCACTGGGATTCCCATAGTATAAGCAAATGTAGTTCATCCTATTTCTCTTCTTTTAGTGAACCACTGTAATTTCCATTGCTGAAATACCTGCTGGCATTCAGCTTATCTCATTGCCCTTTCGGGGTCCATTTCCACTACCAGGTACATTCCTGGTTTGGTCCTTAAACACTGTTCCAATGCCAGGGTATTCTGCATTATAGAATAGTAGTCCCTAGCTCGAACTGCGCTGAAAATCTATCTTAGCTCTGACCTCAGGCATCTCAGAGTTCTCTTTGTTTACAATTGCTCCTGTTTCTCATACTGCGGAGCATATCTGATTATTAAATCTCTGCTAGATCCAGGTACTTGTAACCTGGCATTTAGCTTTTGGGCCAAACTAAGCTTTTAGGCTTCTGTCTACCTCTCAGGCACTTCTGCCTGCATACCATCTTTAGGATGGACTAATGTTTTCCCTGTTTGCTTTGGGGATTCTCTTTCCCCTATTCTCATCTATTATGAGCTTTCCTGTATTTCCAGTATCAGGCCTCCCTTTTGGGTATGTCCTTAAATTTTCTTCATGTTCTTTTTCTTTTATTCTTGAACTTTCTTCATTCATTACCATCAGTACCAGTTCCACTGGTTTGATCCTAGCATATATTCTCTATCTGACCTTCTCTTCATTGTTAGTCCTCTTTATTTCCCAACAAGTTCTGGGACTTATACCTGACCTGTTGTCGTGGCTTTTCACTTTCTAACCTTCTTTTCACTGTTAATTATCTTTATTGCCCAGCACATTCTGGGACTTACACTTGATCTCTTTCTCTGGTCTGAATGCTCAATTACTGGAACAACTCCTGCATTGCTTCCAATATTTCCTCTGGGTATCAAGACCCAGTAACAATCTGGGCATCAAGGCCCAGTAATCATCGCCTCAATGGCTCATTAGCCCCAACTTGGGCTTCGGGTACAAAGCCAGCACTTATTACCTCTAGCACAAAGCCAGGATATTCATTCCCTTTGGCACATGGCCAGCATATTCATTTTTCATTGGCTCATAGCCAGCATATTCACTTTGGGCCTCTATTCACATTCCTGGTTCTCATCCTGTTCACAACAACAAAGCAAGGCACAATACACATATATGCTCAAAATTCATAAATGACTCAACCTAGTGGACTTCCTATGTGGGAACAAGTCATACTACCACAGTCATTGACTAGAACACTGGTCCTTCACTATAAACATGCTCTGATACCAAAAACTGTCATGCCCACTACTGCCCCTGGCCCATCTGGGCCCAAATATCAAAGCTTGCAGCAGAAGTTATTCATGCAGAAGAGGCTTTATTATTCATTACGAGCACCTACGGCGTGAGTCCAGGATCTATTCTGGTTCTAGCTTGATTGATTATTTACCTTCAATATGTTCTCAGGGTGCTCTTTAGAGTCAAGTTAGTACCTAAGTGGGATTTCAAGTGTTCCATTCATGATTTTATCCTGCTTACATGCATTCTTCATCACAAAGCATACTTTATTCCAATTAAACATAAGCTTCTCCTGTAATATTTTCACATGCTCATTTCATCCAAGCTACATATAGCCATACACTTATTCCACTAAGTACATAAGATGTGTGTCCATCAAGTGTACTATTTCAATGCATGGCAACCAAGAAGCCCATATTCCATTTCAAGTTTGAAAACCATATTTTCATATCCATGAGCATTCTGCCAATCTAGTACACATAACACAATCACCCATCAAGAATTCCACCTGTATGAATTCAAGCATACTTCTCATATAATCATCCTTTAAAGTCATCACCATCATAAATCATCATAATCATCTATCCAAGGCAAAATTCATCATCATAAGTCATCCAGAACTATGCCTATCCATAGAACAGCAAACAAGCATCACTTACTTGGAAAACATACCAAGGAATGCTTCATGTCTAAGTTTATCCAATGTTCATGTTTTACAGATCAAGTTTTCATAACTACTTAATCTGCAAACTAATATCACACGGAACACAATCCACCTATAGACCTTGTTCCCACAACTTCTAAACTCCATAAGCCTGCACAAGGAAGTCCAAACCATTAGCTTGATTCCCAAGCAATCTATACCACATAAGTCACTTAGAGTCAATGAATATATTGAGCAACACTATACACATACCCAACCCTTTAGCACATTGTAACGAGTACTCTGGTACTCTACGCTTGATCTATCAAGCCATCCATTTCCTGAAAAAGGTATAACAGGGCGGGTGAGTTATAAAACTCAGTAAGAATCCCGACGGCATCCAATGCCTAGTGAGGTAATTAACTCATGACTTTCAAAGTCATCATATGGCTTCCAAAGCCTAAACTTGTGCCAAGAATGTAATGGCAATTAATCCATGTTCCTGCAGAAGGAAAACACTAAAACAAAGAAAACACAGAAGATATAGCACAATAACAATAACAATAATAATATGGGTCAGCATGCACAAACAATTTCAGAGAAGCACGCAACTCAACACACACAACACTGTCCTCGCAACATCATGTTCCATGTCATCGTGGGTATCGCAAGCATTAGCATAATCCATGCCACTAATCCCGGCATGCCATTTATTTTTATAACCTACTGAGCGCTCCTTAGCTTGGGAATTGAGTTGGCCAAACTCAATTCCTAGCCCTAAATGCTTGCTAATTACTCATGAGTAAACCATAACCATAGTTGCCAAAGCAACACTACTTCATCCATTATGCACTTATGTGCCCAATTATTCAACTAAGAAAGTATCATGAGTCCTCACAAAAAGTAACAACCACATAGCCCTGTCATGCACACCTATGGTCACTTGGTTCTTTGACCATCACATAGGGGCACTAATACTCACAATGAAAGGTCATGGAAAATATACCATGGAGTAAGTGAGTATAGGGATTCTTACCACCATTTGTGTAACCTTTGCTCATTGCCTTTGCCTTGCTTTGCTTTGTTTGTTGTTGGAACTTTGCCATTTCCTTAATGGACCTATAAAGCCCAAAATACTAACAAGTTATTTAATTGCTTTCTATTAAACAAGAGAACCATAATTTACCAAGCATACTTGGTTTAACTTACTCAACCTCTACTTAAAGAGGTAAGGCCCAAATTAGCCTTTTCTGTGAACTGAGGCCCAATCTTCTGTGAACTCAGGCCTACATTGGCCTTTTCCTGGAAATCCAGGCCCAATTTGCACTTTTCTGGAATTCTGGCCCAACTTGGCCTTTTCTGGAATTCTGGCCCACTTGGCCTTTTCTGGAATTCTGGCCCAACTTGGCCTTTTCTGGAATTCAGGCCCACTTGGCCTGTTTAATTCCCAGGCCCACTTGGCCTTTTAATTTATTTTCTGGACTCGGCCCAACTTAGCATTTAGGCCCAATTTCCACCTTTTCAGGATTTTAGCCCAATTTAGTCTTTAGGCCCAATTTTATCTTTTCAGGATTTGGCCCATTTAACTTCTTCAGGATTTGGGCCCATATTAACCTTTTCAGGATTTAGCCCATTTGCCAATAATGCCATTATGGCCCAAATAGCCCATTTAAGAGTTTCTGGACCAAGAACACTTGGTTTTCAATTTGGGCCTTCAAATTTATCTCTTGGCTGAATTTGTCCCATTATTTCCTTCTTTTGCTCAATTGAGTCCCACAAGTTTTCTAAGGATCATTTATGCCAAGAACACTTGGCTAACACCAATTTTTCACCAACTTGTCCTTATGGCCGAATCTATCATCATTTTCTTCACCATTTTGGCTTCACTTTTTACTAGGAACACCTAGATACCATGAACACATGGTTCACACACACAACCACCAAAAATTGGCACTAAGGCCAAATTTCTCTTTATTTCTTTCTTTAACATCTTGGCTCCACATGCATCCAACAACTCAAAAGTACTAAGAACAAGAACACCTTGGCTAACATGGTTAACATGCCAAGTCACAAAATCACAACATGGCCGAAACCATCATTTCTTCCTTAGCTTACAAAATCTTCTCTTTTTACATCAAGACTTTGGCCAACACTTTGCATGTTCAAAAGAACACTTGTACTACCATGAACACATGGTTTAAACATGATGCATGCCAAGATTACCACTTGGCCGAAACTTCAAGTGCTTCCATAGCCCACAAAATTCCTCTTTTTGCCTTCAACTTTTGACCATTGTCTTGTATACTCACAAGTTCTTCAAGGATACCAAGAACACTTGGAAAAATGCACATGCATGCCAAGATATCAACTTGGCCGAATCTACTCTTTACTTTTTCTTCCATCCTTTGCTTGTTTTCTTCCTTGGAACGGCCATAAAATCATCAAGACACCAAGAACACTTGGTTAAACATCCATAAAACTCATGATACAAACATGGCCGAAAATCCAAGAGAAAATGTAAGCTAAAACTTACACATGGGTTTTTCTTCAATCTTTGCTTGATTTCTTCCTTTTCATGGCTTAAAAGTGCCATGCATGCCTTGAACTCTTAAGCGGAGTCCAAGAACACCAAGATCCTTCCATGGCCGAAAATCCAACTTGATTTCCTTGCAAAAATCCAACATAACCAAGTCATTAGAGAGTAGCATCTAGCTCAAAACACATGAAATTACCAAGAAAAACTTGGTTCACTTACAACCTTGAACATGGCCGAATCTTGAGCTTGTTCTTCCTTGATGTTCTCCTTGTTTTTCTTGCTCCTCATGGCTTAGAAATGCCATGCATGTTCATGAGCTCAAGAGTGAAGCTCAAGAACACCAACATCTTCCATGGCCGAAACTTCAAGCCATTTCTTCATGGGTTTTCTTTGATTTCTCTCTTGGTTCTTGGTTTAGATGTGTTTAGGAGTACGAAATCACTAAGAAAATCGTGTTTGCATGTGGAAGAAGGAGTTGGTTTAGCCATGGCCGAATGCTAGAAGCAAGGAAGAAGATGATGAACTTGGAAGAACGCCATGGCCAAATGGTGAGTTTAGAGAGAAGGGAGAGCAAAGTGAGCTAGAGAGAGAGTGAGGATGTAAGTGTTGAAATGATTTTGGGAGTGTATGGCCGGATGTATGCTTTGCAAAATGGAAGGAGAAATGCAAACCAAATGCATACTAAATGCACATAAAGGATATTCATGGCCGGCCATGTAATTCAAAAAGGGAGGAGATTTAGTCAAATGCAATAATCCTTGGACAAAAGAAGGTGGTGTCCCATCAAGAAAAGAAAACCCAATAAACAAATCCATTTGCTTCCTCCAAGGTGCCATTTTGTTTAATTTTTGTGGTATGGCCGAATTTTTGATTCAAATGGATGGGAGAATAGTCAAATGTTCATTAAAGAATTGATTTGACAAGTGATGGTGAGGAGAAATAAAATAATGTAAAGTGGGAGACAAAGACTAGTAAAAAATGATGGGCAAAATATTTGTTTATGGTGATGGTGGGGTCAAATCCATGTGGGCAATTTAAATAATGTGGGTGGAGGCTTATATGGCCATTTTAAATAGCAAAAATCTTGTGATGGCCGGCCATGGCACAATTTGCCATGAAAATTGGCCAAATCCCTCCTTTAGCCCTCCATCTTTCTTCAATTCTTCAATTGAGTCCCTCAACTTCATAATTTGCCATTTTCATCACCAAAACTCTTGGCCTAAGCCAAGCAAAAATTCCTAGAGTGTCCAACACTCATTTATGCCCATTCCATAATTAATTTAAGATTCCCGAGCTTACCAAGCTCAATTCCCAATCAGGAAAAATTTCCATGTCTCCTCAATTTAATTGCTAAGTTTCCAAATTAGGAAA
>SMDT01002667.1:0-20365 GCA_005392925.1 Aquilaria sinensis | reverse complement strand
TCGTTCCCGGCCTAGTAAAAATAAATCTAAAAATTATAGGCTAATCAGTTTGAAAAATTAGTAGCGTTATATAGACCCAGCATTAAATTAATTATCATTTTTTATTCGAGGTATCGCCACAATAATTGCATGAAAAAAAAAAAAAAGAAAAATCATGATTTCTATATTTGTTTTGAATGTTGTTTCTTTTTCGGGTATCCCCGAATCGAAATATTCTCAGATTAAAAGTTAAGGATTAATGTAAGCAAATAAATAAAGACTCGAACCACAATTAAAGGAGGAAGAGATTCTTTCTCCCTTATTTTGCCAGTCGGACAGCAATGCAGGGGCATTTGTTTTGAATATTGAGAGGGTCCAAAAGCACCCACAGACGTTCCGAACTAAGAGTATAATTCACTATTAAATGTGGATTAGATGAATTTACAGCTCAGCCTTGTCACTTTCTAGTTGTATCGTGCCTGTACGTAATACGATTAATCTATGGTTTTCCATCCTCAAAGTTTTTAAGTATATAAATGGCAAACTTATATATATTACCAAATAACTAAAGGTCCTACTGTAACGTTTAGCTATAATTGTTCTACATTTTTTAATATTAAATATACTAATATAAATAAATTTAAATTAAATTTAAATTAAAAAATGAGATAGATCAAAAGAAAAAGAACGGGGGCTATTATTTATTCGTGCTTCCTCGACTTATGTTTTGCCAAATCTTTAAATTAGTCAACCAATAATTAGAATCATGACAAGGATGGTTGCTTCTAATACTAATTTTCTATCAAACCAGACCATGTATCCATATATATCTGACCATTGAACGCTCGCCTAATTTAGGCGCGCACACACGCTCCTTTTCAAACTTACGTATACGTAAGTTTTCAATACATGAAAAAAGAAATGTCCAAGATAAATCTAACACTTAATTTAGGCATATATGCATGACCCTCTATTTGAAAAAGTCAAATGAATGGTACAAAAAAATTACAAATTAAGCAAACATAAACCCAAATTATCAAAACTAAATTTGCTGCAAATGATCTAACATATATAGTCAAGGAAAGGTGACTTAAGGTTGTTAAAATCAGGATTTCACATCTAATCGTTTATTGATTTTCTGTTAATTGTAGTCATAGAATCATATTAGAATCGTAATTGTTAGGGATTATAATCGTAGAATTTAATCAAAACGTTTTTCCTATTTTGTGTCATAAAATTGTAAGATTCTAAAATTCAAATTAGGATTTTCATAACCTTCGTCAAATGTCTCAAAATTGCAAATGTATTCAAGGACATCTTTTTTCTAGGAAAATATTAATAAAATGTACATAATTTAGTATAATTGAACTGCCTTTAATTTTTTTTTAATAGAATCCCATAATTTTCAAATTGTCTATTGGGACAAAAATGTGCAAGAGAGATAAAGAATGGGTCATTCTCTGTTTTTCACTAATAATTAGAATAATAACAAAATTTCTATACTAACTCATTACTACTAAAAAAATAGAGTTTACCAACACGCATTTCTAACTGCTGCGAGTTGGTAAATTTAAATTTCCAACACGTAACCGTTTTTTAATTGGTAAATTTGCGTTGATAAACCATACGTTGGAAATCCAATTATTAACGCGCAAAGTTTCACTCGTTGGTAATTTCTAACGTGTGTACGTTGGTAACAAACGCGTTAATAATTACCAACGGTCATGCACCAGCTACGTTTTCTAATGGGTGACTAAATTACTAACGTGCATGCGTATTGGTAACTACCAAATGTGCATGCATGCTGGTAAATATCAATTGTTTTTAATGAAGAGTTGTTGGTAACTATGTCAAATTTTTTTTAAAAATTAAAGCAGTTTCCAACAAGGAGTTGTTGGAAACTACATTTTTTTTGTAAAAAACATGTAAAACTAAAATAATTAATATTAAAATTATACATTACATTAACTAAAAATTATATTTAGTAAAAATATATAACAACAATTTTATTAGTACACAAAAATTTTAATAATGTAATAAAAATTCAAAAATATATAATTTCACAAAAATTAACTAAAAATTCACAAAATTGAAAAAAAAATTCTGAAATGCATAAGAGCTTACCGGAAGGAATAAAAAATTTAAAATTAACATAATAAATTTAAGAATCAAGAATAAATTTGAAACTTGGAAAACTTAAAACTATCTTCAAAATTAACTCAAAATTCACAAAATTAAAGAAATGACTGAAATTCATGGCACAAAATTTTTCCTAAATTATATACTTAATGTAAAATAAACAAAATTTGCAAAAGTTATAATTAAATTAAAAATGAAACACAATAATAACTAAAAAAGTAGGAAATTAGAACAAGAATCAACAATCAAACAACAGATCTACAAAATCATACAACCAAATGCTATAAATTCACAAAATCAAACCAAATCAACAATTAAACACTAAATCTATTAAATCAAACAAGCAAAAGCTACAATTTGACAAAAACAACCAAATCAACACAATCAAAAACCAAAATAATGGAGTCGGGGCGGCGAGGAGAGGCAAGGGGAGGAAGCAAGGTGGCTAGGCAAGGCGAGGCGTCGAGGCAAAAGGGACACGAAGAGACAAGGACAGGAGGAGACAAGGACGCAAGGAAAGGAGGCAAACCATTGGTGACATACCAAGATTGACGCCTGGGGAAGAATGGAGGGAGATTGGCAAGGCAAGGGGGACACAAGGAGACGAAAAGGCGTGACGAGGTCGCAAGACGTCGGCGGCATACCGAGATCGACGGCTGGGGAACAATGGACGGAGATCGATAGCTGCGGTGAATGGAGGGTGATCGACGACCGGGGAGAAGGATGGCTGGAGAACAAAAATAGGGAGGAAAGGGTGAAAGACGAGAACAGACCAGGGTTAAGAACAATAGTAGAAAGGGTGGAAGGGGTGAGTCAAGAGCAAAGAGGGTTGAAAGAGGGTGAGAGCGGCGAGGATGGAAATGGAAAGGAGAGGTGAGATAGGTTAGGGTTTTTATATGAGGTATCTTAGGGTTATGGGCGTTTTTCGGTATGGTGATTAAATATAAATATTATATAAAAAAATTATATAATTTTTTATCATATAAGTTAAAACCATAAATTTTAATTTCACTATAAAAAATATGTTCATAGAGATGCTCCAACACACATACATATAATTAGTATAACATGTTACCAAATAGATGGTTATTACACCCCCATCAGCACCATAACTAAAACTATTATATAAAAAATTATATCTTGACCATATCAATATGAATATATCAAGTAGAATATAAATGTAACATTAGATTATTCTATAAAAATAATAAATGATCGATACCTATGAACCATTAAGTTAATATTATTATTATTATTAGTATTATTAATTATTATTATTATTATTATTATTATTATTATTATTATGATTAAAAATTTAATAATATATTTATAATTACTAACATGTCAGTGCATTGGTAAATTTACCAACGTGCACGCAAGTTGGTAATTACTAACGCGCTGACACATTAGTAATTTACCTGTTGAAGAACAGTTGATTTAACAACTCGTTAGACCGTTGATAAATTATCAATGCGTTAGTGCATTCATAAATATCAATTTTTTTTACCAATAGTCTGACGCGTTGAAAATTACCAACGCATATACACCATGAATGTTTTACTTATCTTCTTCATATTTCATAGTATAATTTTCTAACTCTCATTAAAGCTGTTTGATGAAGGGAACAAAAAATGTTAAATCGAAGTATTTTTCAATTTTTCTCTTATAATTTTTTTTATCATTATATTAAACTTCCTGCTAGCATTTGTTTTCTACTTCATTTTACTTTTTTTTTAACTTAATTTTGACTTGAAGCTTGGTTACGTTATTATTTACTAGAAAAATTTTAAAAAATTAAATATATAAAACTATATGTTTTCATTTACCCTTTTTATATAAAAGGTTTTGTATTTATATTGTGGTGAATAATAAATAGTAATTAAGAACTTTTTTTGAAGCACGTAATTTAAAACTTTTGATGAAGGGAAAATGCAGGAATTTATAAACTTAATAATTGTATACGTGTTAGTGCAACTAAAATTCAAAAGATCATTTGTGTGTGTGTGTGTGTAAATGCTCGCAAAAATTAAAAATAAATTATATTTTTCTAAAAAATCACTCTACTTTTTTAAATTTTAATAATAGTAAGAACAACAATAGTACAGCTAAGAATTTTAATAAATTCTATTAAGTTAAATTACAAAATTGCAACTAAATTTAATTAGTGTTGCATTAAAAATTTCCACTGCCCCAAAAAATTCACCAAATTTATGTTATATATCTATAGACACACACACACATATCCCACGTTCTTTAATGGTTGATTACTTAATTATCCCACGTTTAGCTCCATTTTTCACCAGATAAATTAATGATATTTATTATTCCATCTGTTTCACAAAAATTAACCATTTTACTATTTATAACAATTCATTTATAATTTTATTTCTTTCAAAATTTATTATAAAAATATGAATATTTTATATGAAAATGAAACTTTAAAGATTGTAGTTTCTAAATATCATTTTTAAGAATTTTTTCAATAGATATTAATATGAATATGTTTAAGTCAAACTTCA
Source organism: Aquilaria sinensis (assembly GCA_005392925.1). Taxonomy (NCBI): domain Eukaryota; kingdom Viridiplantae; phylum Streptophyta; class Magnoliopsida; order Malvales; family Thymelaeaceae; genus Aquilaria; species Aquilaria sinensis. Next base: position 15,728 of record SMDT01002667.1, on the reverse strand, counting down.
GTAAAAAATATATATATAAAAAGGTCAATTCATTTGAAATGGGAAGTAAAATTTTCATCATTTAGCACAACAGAAGGAGTAAAGTGGTGGTTAGGAGCAAGCTAGGTGTAGAATTAAGAAGTGAAATAGTTTGATTCTCCGTAAATGTAAATTTTAATGTTTCTGATTTTCAATTAAATTGCGGTACCAAAGGAACAAGGGGAAAACCGGAAAGGTAACAATGCTGCCAAATGAACAGAGAGTTATCGGAACTGCGAGAGGGAAAGAGTATATCCTGAGGGTGTCGGACTCTAAAAGACATCGAGTAGAAGAAGAGAGAGATCGAAATAGGACTCTAAAGGAGTCTGTGGATCGATAGATAATTAGTAGTAGTACTCTATTCTAAAATTTGTATCTTGCTGAACATGCAATATTACATAATTTCAATCACGTATATTATGACAGTTGAAAATTTCATATAAAATGGGTATATAACATATTGCTGAGAATGTGATAACAAATTAATTTTTTGAACCCTTGTAACATATGACAAATATCACAAAATAAAACCCTTTTTGTTGTAGTGGTAGCTACAATTAATCGCAACAAAAAGAGAACTAAGGCTTAATAACATGATCAACCCACTCACGACAGCGATCAATACGATATTGACACCCAAAAAAAAAAAACAATGATAAAAAAAGTAAAACAATTCAGGAAACCAAAGAGTTTAATTTTATCCGGTGATTGAAAGAAATTGGACGCATGCGTGATTCGTTATTTAGTTGACCCTCCTGCAATTCGTACGAACTTGTCCTTGGTTCCCAGTCAAAGGCTTTATGTTACCCATCTTCACCATCGACCTTGCGAAATCCGCCCAGAAAGCGTCGCTGTTACGGCTGTAAGTACTCACCAGCGCATCGGTGGCGCCAGAGCCGCCCTTGAAAAGCGCCTGGTCCGACTCAAGCAAGCCCCTCTGCTTCACCAACTCACCGAAATACCTGCTGTCGAAGCGTGCCGGAGTGCGGTCCAGAGGCCCCAGGTTCGAGTTCCCGGCAGAGCGCGGGCACGTGGCTTGGCGCTTCTCGGCGAAGGCCTGGTCGATATTAGTGGCGTTGTAGATTCTGTTCCTGAAGGTGAAGCACTGGGCGAACCCGATGGTGTGGCCGCCGGAAAGCGCGACTAGGTCTCTGGAGTTGAGTCCCTGTTTGGCGAAGTTTTGGATGAGGGCCGGGAGGTCGGAGAAGGGAGATGGAATGTCCGAGTTGGCCAAGGTCCGGCTCGCCGTCGTCGAGTCTCGTCGTCCGAGTTGAACCGCCCACCACGGGCCGCGGAGCTGCACGGATTAGTGATGAGAATTATAATCAGTATCGGATGATCAGATTTTCTAAGAGTAGTGGGAATTAGGCCATGTAATAGAGTACAATATATACGAACCGCTACGACGGAGTCGCGAGCGGCGACGGCCAATATGTCGGCGCAAGAAACCAAAGGTTTGCCGCAGACTCTGTCCACTTCCGCTTTTATTTTGTCGATCACTTCGAAGCCTCTCGCGGAGTTCTGATTCGGCAATGCATTCTTCTCGCTGTCAATTGTAGCCGTTGGATCTAAGATGAATTGAGCCATCGCAGGCCCTGTAATTTAGAAAAAAAAAAAAAGAAAGAGGGTGTACATTAATTTTGTTCACCCTAAGTCTGAAAGTAGCCAGCAGGCCACCACCACCATTTCTTACAGAATTAAGCTTCTCCGTCCTTCAAACAGCAGTAGTATAATATATATATCTATGCTGAGCATTTGAACTATACGTACTATATATCTTAAGAATATAGCTAGGGAAGAGAATTAAGCTACGTACTTGAACAAAGCAGTCGTGGAAATGGAGGCGGAGCAAGGAAGCGCCCATGCGGGGCTCCTTTTGGACTGCCGCCTGGACGACCCGTCGGATGGCCGGTAGAGCTTGCGGGCAGATTTTGTCGTAATAATAGGGCGAGAGAGACGACAGAGCCGAGGTTGATAGAGCCAGCAACAGAAAGATATGAACGACCAAGTTTCTCTCAAAACCCATATTGATCGATTGAATAGAAGTACAACCCTAGCTAGCTAGATTAAGTGAAGTAGCTGTAAGTATGGATAGATATATATGCTTTTTGCTCGGAAGCTTTGGGTGGTTCCTAGAATTGCCTCGACACAGCCATTTATAGGGTACGTGGGGTGAGCCAAAAGTAAGCTGCTGTAAGCAGATTATTAATATTGTATTGGATTAATTGATTTATTCACTGGTTGGACTCGGCCGCAAATAAGACTGGTTCTTGGTAATTACGAGTACTATATTTACAGGCTGACAAGCCTAATCTGCTTGGTTACAGTGATTTACCAGCTCAGAAGTCTTTTCCCTGGTCTCACGCGTGCAACCAATAAATTATTTGCAGGAAACATTCAGTAGTTTACATGTATTTCGAACGCTCATGACATGAATTAGTTCATGCTTATACATTACTTTACTGCTATCCGCGCACCAATAGAAATCCAATTTAGTGATACAAAAAGAAATATCGGTAAATATCGAAATGTTGGTATAGATTCCTCAGTGATGATTCACCAACATACAAAAAAAGTTTCAATACAAGTCAAGTAGATATAGGGTTTGAAGCCGCTAATGAGTTTCTTTTGGTAAAATAAAACTGGTCTAAAATGTTAGGAACCTTAACCTGGTTTAGACTTGCCTAGCCAATTAAAACCAAATACTCCTGAGTATAAACTGCTGCAAGATTTTTAGCAGCATTCGATTTCCATGGCTGAGTTTTGATTTTAGGTTTGAATCGCTAGCTGTTCTTCCACTTCCAGAAAGTTTCTTTAGGCTAAATAGATACACTTACTTAACCACACCTTACCTGAATACCAATAGATTACCAAGAAAAGGTATAAAAATGAGAATCTTATAGCTAGGTTTTACAACAGGTTTTCATGAGTTCCATAGTCAAATTTAGTTTTATGTATCCAAAACCGGATTTCTGACTTCAAACACCTATCACTTGATAAAGTAAATCAATCTGTGGCGTTTTTTTTTTTTTTTTTGTTCACAAACTTGCTCTAAAACTCAAAATGAATATTTAAAAGCTGTTTCTCAAGTTGATTTTTCTGCAGCATTTTTGACAGATTTCAGTTCCAATGACCAAACTTAAATGTTTTGTTTTGCATTTCTAGGCCAGACAACCTCCTTAAGTGAAATGCGACTAGGTTCAGTCTTCCAGCTGGATTAGTTAGGTTTACAAGATAATGCATTTCAGAACACATGTACTAGTACTGCTAGTTTCTATACTGCTTTTGGAAGGTTGTGGTTTGCTTTTTATTTTGGTAAAGTGTTGCTTGTGGCAGTAGAGAGGATTTAACAACTCTACTGTTGTCCCACCTAACACTATATTGGCCCTTTGCTTGTGAGGTGCCTTGGAAAGGAACAAAGCTACAATAACCACTTCTAATCTCTGTAAATATAATTGTACTTCCCTTTAAACGGAGACTGATGTATATATCGCAGCAATTTAGGGATCCCATTCTTTGTATTCATTAACGAGGAGTTTCTCTTCAGTAACACTTGGGGCAAATAATCTTTCTATTTCGTTAAGTTCTTTCCTTGTGAAGCACTTCTATGAGATACCAACTGTAATTAAGCCGTGATTTATACGTAGAGTGGTTTTGCCTGAAGATTCCCCCGGTTATGGTGGTCTCAGGCCTGATCGGGCTGAGAGAGTGAAGGTAGAACCAAACTAGGTATCCGTATGGAAATGTGTACATTGTTATGTTTCCTTAGTCACATTATAGCAATGCATCATGAGGTCCCACGGTACTTCATTTGAAAATTGGCGACTACAATTTGCGCAAATTGCAGCGTAATGCAACTAATTAAGTAAAGGTACTCATCCAGTTTAGGAACAAAATAGAAAATATATAAGGCTGCAGTGAAAGGTGATTTCACAATGCCCAAACAAATTTATTTTTGAGGGAAATTTTTTTTTTTAAAAAAAAAGCCGATGATTTGTCTGAAAATAAAGTTCTGTGATGAAAATTTTTTACAATGTCTATTAAGTTTTTATTGTGAGTGGGCTTGAATGTAAGGGAAATTTAGAAAAACCCTCAAATGTTTAGCCCAACACACACTTGCCCCCTTCTATTTTTAAGAGCCTACACTTTGAACCCCTAAATAGTCACTCTTGTTTGTTTGTTTGTTTATTATACCAATGGGCCAAATGCCCTGATTGTCAAATAAGATTTGCAGATTGTGCAAATAATGAAGAGTATTCGTATCATGCATCTCCAATCACTACAAGAAAAATCAAATTTAGCGACGGTAAAAAACCGCCGCTAATTAGCAACGGTTAATGGTCGGTAATATTCCGGTGAGACTTTAGCGACGGCGATGCGTCGCTAAATTTTAGTGACGGTTTGCCGTCGCTAAATTAGTGACGGCGTGCTGTCGCTAACTTAGTGACGTTTTACTGTCGCTAAAATTAGTGACAGCTTACCGTCGCTAAAATTAGTGAATATAAAAAAAAGTTTGGGTTCTCATGTGGCTATCATTTAAATATGATAAATTGTTATCTCAGTAAACATAAATAATTGTTTATGCATACAGTGCCAGAAAAATGTAAATATTATAGCTGAAAATTGCGTGGCGTCTCAAATTCTCAAACAACATAAATTATTTCAGTTGATATAATACAAATGTATTTAGATTGTAGATATTTTTTAATTGTCACGAAACAATTTTAACATTAGATGAATTTTATTTACGTTATTGATATCCTTCTATGTAAGAAGTTACTGTATCTTTACCATTACAAAACAATAATTTAGCGACGGTTTAATGTAGCGACGGCAAAAAACCGTCGCTAAGGACTCTATAGCGACGGCGAACGTCTGTAAATATTCGTGGGGAGACTTTAGCGACGCTAAGTTTTAGGTGACTGTTAACATGTCGCCTAAAGTTTAGTGACGGTTTACCGTCGCTAAATTAGTGACGGTTACGCGTCGCTAAAGTTAGTGCGATGGCGTACCGTCGCTAAAACTTAGTGACGGTTGGCCATCGCTAAAGTAGTGACGATTACGACGGCGCTAAAGTGAGTGAGATTGGCCATCGCTAAACTAAAAAAAAATAAAAAAAAAAGTTTGGGTTCTCATGTGGCTGTCATATTTTTATGATAAATTGTTATCTCATTGAACATAAATAATTACTTTTGAATATGCTACCAAAAAAATGTAAATATTATAGCTGAAAATTGTGTGACGTCTCAAATTCTTACACAACAAAAATTATTTCAGTTAATATAATACAAATGTATTTAGATTGTAGATATTTTTTAATCCTCACGAAACAATTTTAACATTAGATGAATTTTATTTACGTTATTGATATCCTACGATGTAAGAAGTTATGGTATCTTTACCATTACAAGAGACAATTTTAGCAACGGTCTATGGTCAACAATATTGTTGTGAGACTTTACCGATTACAATGCATCGCTAAATTTTAAGCAACGGTTTAATGGTCGGTGAGTTATTGACGGTGAGATGTCGCTAAAATTAGCGACGGCTTACCGTCACTAAATAACCGTCGTTAAATTTTAGTGATGGCGTACCGTCGCTAACTTAGTGACGGTTTACCGTTGCTAAAATTAGCTACGGCGTACAGTCGCTAACTTAGTGACGGTTGACCGTTGCTAAGTTAGTGTTAGTGACGGTTGGCCGTTGCTAAAATTAAAAATAAAAACAAAGTTTTGGTTCTCATGTGGCTGTCATTTTTTTATGATAAATTGTTATCTCATTGAGCATAAATAATTGCTTTTGAATACACTACCAGAAAAATGTAAATATTATAGCTGAAAATTGTGTGACGTATTAAATTCTCACACAACATAAATTATTTCAGTTGATATAATACAAATGTGTTTAGATTGTAGATATTTTTTTCCTCACGAAACAATTTTAAGATTATACGAATTTTATTTACGTTATTCAGATCCTTCCATTCAACAAGTTGCTGTATCTTTACCATTACAACAAACAATTTTGTTAAAGAAACAGAATTATAAAACAAAAATATTAATACACAACGAATGCATGCGCATGCGGTAAATATCATGACGGCTTAAAGTTGCTAATTTAGTGACGGTTATTCGTCGCTAAGATTAGTGACGGGTTACCGTCGCTAATTTATTAACGGTTATTCGTCGCTAATATTATAATTGTGTAATTATAAATCTTAATTTGATTAATTAACCATACAAATCTGTAAATATTTTTTGAGTCATTAACAAATAATCTATTTAATGAAAATTATATTAATTATTTAGTGACAGTTAGCGTCGCTAAACTTAACAAAATTCCGAAAAATAGTAATAGTTCTCATGTATTAGTCAATTTTTTCTGCTAACTTGTCATCTATTTTAACATAAATATTTTTTTATGTGTGAATGATATATAGTGGAGATGTGGACCTTAAAGTCGCATCTCAATTTAGTAGAGGGTTATGAGCCGGCCGCTGCCTGACATTTTCAATATGAAAGCAATTAAATAATCTAGCTACTTGATTATATAAGTTACAAAAAATATTTTGGCAAATGAGTTCTGGGTAAGCTATTATTTTATTTCAATATAATTAAATATTGATGTATTATTATTAATAATAATACATTTTATTATTTATTAAACTAATTTAATATTGTCATTTAGTACCGGTAGTCGTCGCTAAATTTAACAAAATCCAACAGAATATTAATAGTTCTCATATGTTAGTCATTTTTTATGTTAAATTGTCATCTCCTTGAACATAAATTTTTCTTTTCGAAATATTGTCATTTAGTGACGGTTATGCGTCACTAAATTTAGTGACGGTTTAATGTCGCTAATTTAGTGACAGTTATGCGTCACTACTTTTAGTGACGTATTACCGTCTCTAATTTAGTGACGGTTATGCGTCACTAAATTTAGTGACGGCTTAACGTCACTAATTTAGTAACGGTTATGCGTCACTACTTTTAGTGACGTATTACCGTCTCTAATTTAGTGACGGTTATGCGTCACTAAATTTAGTGACTGCTTAACGTCACTAATTTAGTGACGGTTATGCGTCACTACTTTTAGTGACGTATTACCGTCGCTAATTTAGTGACTGTTATGCGTCACTAAATTTAGTGATGGCTTAACGTCGCTAATTTAGTAACGGTTATGCGTCACTAAATTTAGTGACGGCTTAACGTAGCTAATTTAATGACGGTTATGCGTCACTAAATTTAGTGACGGGTTACCCTCGCTAATGTAGTAACGGTTATTAGTCAGTAAATTTAGTGACGTCTTACCGTCACTAATTTAGTAACGGTTAGCCATCACTAAATTTAAGAAAATCCAAAAAATTTGTGACGGGTGTTATGTGTTAGTCATTTTTGTTTCTAAATTGTCATCTCATTTAATATAAAAATATATATTTTTAAATATATGAACTGTTGTTGATTTGTGGACGTTAAAGTCAGATAAAATTTTAGTAGAGGGTTATGGGCTACTACCTAATGTATTGAATATTAAAAGAAATAAACTATTTGATGATTTTACTCAGGAAAAATATGAAGGCAAATGAGTGGTGGGTAAGCTATTATTTTATTGATATATAATTAAATATTATTTTGTTATTATAAATAATAACAAATTTCATTATTTGTTAAACTAATTAAATGCATATTTGTTCATGTTAATTTTTTTCACAACATGTAAATTTTTATTCTTGCTTTATATAATCAACTTTTAAAAATTGTGGTTGACTACATGTTCATTTTAACATAAATATTTTTTTTACTATATGTCCTGTAGTGGAGATATGAACCTTAAAGTCATATTAAAGTTTAGCTGCCTGATATTGGTAATTTAGTTATAGTTATCCGTGAAGGTTTAATTTGACCGCCTTAATTTACCTCTGCTTAGCAGTCCATCATAATTTTTGTATTCATGGGCTTCACTACTTTTTAATTACTTAATCTTTATAATGTGACCTCCAATTTTTCACATTTTATTTTACTTATTGTTTATGTTAAATCTAATTTAATAAAACCAGTTATCGTTTTATATGTCACTTGTTTATTTGTATAATTATAATTTTTAATTTAATTAATTCAGCATAGAAATCTCTAAACATTTTTTTACTAATTAACAAATAATCTATTTAATAAAAATTAAATTAATGAACCATTAATTTATTCTCACATGAGCCTTAATCATTTATTACTAATTTCTTACTACTTTATAATTAGCATGCTGGGGTGATATTAACACAAGTAGCGAGGGCGAGTAGTCGCTACTTGTAAGCGACAGTCAAGCCGTCGCTTAGCTACATTATATTTCCTTCACCTCTCTTTTACAGATCTCTCGCGTGAAGCCTCCCTGTCTGATGGTCTCTTCGCACTAACTTTCTTTAGTGATCTCTCCATTTAAAACTGAGGCTCGCCTGCTCCAATCTTCTCTACCTCCTTTCCCCTGCCTAAATCGGCAGCCATTTTGCCGAAAATGCCCAGTCGTTCAGCCTCCCCTCCCGTAGGGAATCGATAGTTTCCTCCACTCCTAATCGTCTACTGCACCGGCCTAAATCGAAGGTAATCGGTCCTTTCCACCCGTTGAAAAGCACTCCGATTTTCTCCTGACTCAGGTAAATCTGTCTAACTTTCGGTGCACATCGATTTAGGCCTCCAATCGTCTGTTCTAATTAGGGTTTCATTTTATACGCATTTTTTTGAAGCAGGCTGAAGATAATTCATGTTTGCAAGGAGATGGTGAAGATCTTGTAATATGGCTTCTTCTGTCGACTACATGCAATGATGAAGCTCAGCAAGATCACATATCTGGTCAAAACCCTACACATCCAGTTAGGACATGGAAGCTAGCTTTGCTGATGAAAGGTTCTCTGATATTAGGAAATTCATTGGATCCAAGGTTAGCTTTTGGGCTTGGGGAGTAGATGTAATCACTTGTCAGCCGTATGGAAATCTATAGTTGATTCACCGACATCCATATTATTGATGTTTTCTTTACCTTGTTCCAAATATTTACCAACGATGCTTTCACTTATGTACTGGTCAGATTAATATATTCCTTGCTTTCAATGTTTCCCACCCCTTCTACTATTTTAATTTCAACTTGGTTTGCACTTACCCAACCTGTAGAATTTCAGCTGGCAAATAAGCATAATTGTTTTTTTCTTACCATTATCATGAACTTGTCTCTAGTTTGCCCATCATAGATCCTTCATCTGTTAGTATCTGCTAGGCCAGTAGAATGGTTATGCAGAAATAACCATGGATAAGTTTCTTACTTCTCCATGATTATGCTTCAATGTGGTAAATATATTTAAAAGGGAGAGCTTGTACATAAATTGATGTACTTTGGTTGCTTTATTACTTCATCTAAATGTTTCTCAAGCTATCAAGTAAAATGTGCAGGACGGCTGCTGTTGGTGCATCAAATGGTTACGGGATTGGAGGCACAGTTGATGGGCTTGTATACGTGTGGGAGCTGTCTACAGGAATAAGGCTTGGCAACTTGCACCATTTCAAAGGTATGTTTCAAAATAAATTAACGGATTATAAGTGCTTTGTTGCTTTCTTCAGTTTTTATCTTTCAGGTTAATGCAAAGCTTTATAATATAAGGATATCTATACTGGAAGTTGGCGCATCTCAATAAATTGCTAGTTTTGTAACAAGCCAAAATTTTGAAGCTAATCCTTCACAAAGCAAATATTTTATTCTAGCTCAGTAGATATCGCTTATTACAAACCAAAGGTTAAGGTTTTATATAGCCTTCCAATGGAACTAATATAAGTAATTCTTCCAAGTAAGGTTTGGATAGCTCAAGCCTCATGAAGGAGCTAGATATGCTTAGATTCCTTCATTTATGATAAACTACTTTGCACACAACTTATTCATTACATATTACAGCTTAAGAAATCATCTTGATTAGGACTAGGCTATGCTTCACATCACCTCCCTTTAGCGGGCTGCCAGCGGATGCTCCCATGGCCATCCATTTTCAGCCTTTCCACCTTGCTCCACCCTTCAGCTCCCTGTAAAATTCAAGTGACTAAAGGATAAAAATTTTAGCTACTATATTAGCAATTTTGGATTCTATCTTCCAAACAATGAAATCTAATGTTTTTAATGATAACTAAACAAATTTGTTATCTTTTGATTTGTTTTGAATGAATAATAAAATGACACAAAGTATAAAGAGCATAGTTGAAAATGCTAGAATGAATAAAACCAAGATAATACTTATAATTAACTTGCCTAAGGGGATGATGGACTTATTCTGGCTTTTGAGTTTGCTTGTGCAATGGTAAATTTTCCTCCTAGCCCCAATTAGCCATCAATTTTTCCTCTAAGTTGATCATTTTGAAATTTCTTAATTTTCAAAATATTTTCCTTTCTTTGCTAATCATAGGCAAAATTTGGGGGGAAGGGGGACTACATATTTATAGTGGTTTGTTTTATATTGGGCTTGAATAGTACATCTTCCGAAAACGCTACCCAAGTTATGCTCAGAATAACACCCTGGTTTATCAACAATGCTCAGAATAAATTGAACTAGGTTTCAGAGAAAACACAAACTCTGCTAGGTTAACATCTATTTTGAAGACTTGAGCACATTTATAATGTAAACTCATTCACCTGCTGTCTAATGCTTCCAGGATCAGTAAAACAAATGATCCCTAATTAGTTCATTAATATCACATTACTGATCAGAAAATATAGAATTGTTGACGTTCTGGTTTTAAAACAACCAGCATAGTATTATTCTGGATTTTCCTAGCAAACCAGACTTTTTTGCACCCCTATTAAGCTCAACATGTTCCATTAGGCCTCTGGAACATGTCTAGACAAAATTTAAATTTCAAATACTTTCCCTTCGTCAAAGTCAAACTTTGGTCAAACTTTGCTGACATAGAATTTTCCAACACCATATATTTGATATAATAAACTTGTCTTGGGCCTAACACACCAATTTATAAGTTTGTATTCTATTTTTTTTAACTGATTCTTCTTCTGCAGCTAAGCATTTGCAAGCAATATTTTGGACTCAAAGAGCATAATTGACCTCCTATATTCCATATGGCACCAAAATTTACAGTGTACTGTATTGATATACAGTTTCAAAGTTTCTGACAGTAGAGAATCTGATAAATCCATAAATTGGAGTGGAAGAATCTTAAATTTGCAAAAAGCTAATGACCTGTTCTATCTTCAACAGAAAAAGGTAACACAGGAACTGAATCATGTTTGAGCAACATTATATTCAAAGTTCCCATTAAGTGAGAGTAAATTAATGTACCTTCTAGTGTTGAACCAAAGTCAACTAGGACAGAAATAAAGTTTGGAGAACGAACTAGTTTATTATACTACTGAACTTAGTCCACTTAAAAAGTTTTAAAAGAAAAAGCTACAGCTTACTTAAATGAAGAATCTTCAGCTAGTTTCACACAGAAAAGGTTGGAAATGCTTCTATTCCAAATTCAAAGGGGAAAAACTTTGATGGCATTTGTGATCATATACTTAATGGCCTTGATAGATTACAACCTCTCAAATGTGTGCATGCTCGATCCATATAGAAGAGAATGCCTCAAAACAACAAAAATTGAAACATTTTTCTTTTTTTGTTTTTCCTCAACTGGAATTGTTCAATAAAAGACTGGTAAAGCAAGCAGCAGAAACAAAATCAACATGTATAGAATTGCTGGGTTTAGGGTAAAATAAATGGAAACTCCAGTGTACTTGATCTACAGGCTTAAACATCTCAATTTTGGTGCTGTGATTTTGCTGGTATAACTTAAACTTTAATTTTTGAGTTGTTTTTCCTCAAATTCATTAACAATTTTTCATAAAATTCATAATTAGCTCTAAACATGATGCACACTTTGGCCTGAAGAATCTTCAAGTCAAACTCCTGGTCAACATTGCATCTTTTAGGGCAATGCACTATTTTCCTTCCTCGGCAGCCTACCATTTCATTTTGGAACCAATTGCGTTGATGAAAAAGTTTTAAGACCTTGTTTATAAACTCTTTTCAACCTCACAAACCCCACTAAACCAGTATATAAGCATTAAAACCTTAAGCTCAAGCAATAGTCACAAGTCTGCCACTCTTGCAGCTTTTATCAGCTTGGAACTTAGGTTCAAGTGTGTTATTTTTAGTTCTGTGGCTTCATTTATAGCCATACTTTACAGTACCCATACTTTGGCCATAATAACATTTTCAATAAACAAAAAACTCAATTTATAAGTCATTCAGCCAGAATGAGATAAATTACCAAGTTCTGCAACTTGTCTTTGTAGCAACCTTCATATTAAGAGGCCATCTTGAGTTTGAGGTCTTGCATATGATGTCCAAGATTTATCCATCTTTTTGTTTTCTCTGTCTTCTTTCTTTCCATCACTTCCTAACACTATCCACCCCCCTAAGCCCCAATTCTGAGCCCCCTCACACATCCCTTCCACTGTCCAACATTAGCACTCCTTTGTTCAGTAAACATTTAAACTTTAGGATGGGGTAGACTGTTGACTATTCTGAAGTATGGAAAACAGGAAGTTCCATTAGAACCACCGATCACAAGAAAGAAAGGAGTACATATATTTACACTTTATACATGAATGTGAGTTCAAGACTTAGAAGTTCAAAAACTTTCAAAAGCAACAGCCATCACCAGTGGTCCAGTTATATACAAAGAGGGGCAGAAGGTTGAAAGAAGAGACCTTAGATAATGCAAAAAACTGAGAATGCATGCCATTTTGGTCACAATTAAAGTTTGGCCCAAGGCGTTCCATTAGGGCCACAAATTCTACCAAAATGATTCTGATTCATCCTCCATTACAAACAAAATAGGTGACATCAGATCACTCATGGCCTGTAAAAAGGAAGAAGGAAGAAACAGAAGTACAGTTAAAATTTTAATTTAATACCCAAGAACCTTCATGTTTGACAATGAGAAGCTACATTAAATCATCCATGGTTAGGGCAGCACCCAGCCATTGACCAAGTGAGAGGCAAATGATAAAGAGTAGTTTGAGAATGGCTTAGAGAAATGGGGATGCTGGCTTAGCTTTGCTTAACCACATGGCCATACACCTCACAATGTGCAACCATAAAGTTAAATGGAGGAAAGCTATCCTTCCTCAGGAGACATGCAGTTAATAACGTGACTGACTCATATGCAAACAGTAGCATTTAGTGCAGTTTTCATCTGTGACTACTTTCAACTCTATTATTTATAAAAGAGAACATAAATAAAAATATGAAAATTTACTAAAGGAGGATCAAATGGCTACCTCTAGTCGATCGGACAACTATGAAAGACAATTAACCTCCAACAGTATATGGTGACCATTATGTCCACAACAAAAACCTTTTCAAATCTTGCTTATTTTGAATCCCACACCATCAAGCAAAAGAAAACATTTTATTACCTACACAAGAATTGTTAACCAACATCACCCAGCACAATAATGTAGAAGACAATTTTCAATCATGAATGTATAAGAACAAAACCTAAGTAGCATCACATACGGCCAGATATGGACTTTGAAAGTCATTCACAAAAAATACATTTGCATCTTCACCTGACCTGAAAAGGATATATTCAACATGGAAAATAATAAATATGAAAGAGCCAACTTGTATGCATTATATAATTCTTAGCACATAAAGTGTTGAAAAAAGTAAGTCAGAAAATGGTAGATATTGATGGGCTAGTGGTCAACCCCAGGTGGTTTCTTTGTTGATGTGGGGTGGTATTCCTGGCTGTACTGGAAAGAGCACTAGTCAGCTTAGTTATCTTATTTCTGAATGTCAAGGAATTCACTAGAGGGTGGACATCCACCTAGTTCTGTTCAGTGGCGGTGAAACTCGCAGACCTGGCTTGATATTCAAGTTGGTGCTGCTATGCTATGAGTCCATGGTGGTGTCATTGTAGGCACGTTCATGGTCCAGGATTGTCTAGAGGTACAGGGCTATTTGTATAATGAAATGAGAAACCATTGGGACATAAGGGGCTAAATTTTGTTTACATCAGGTCAGAATGGAGCATGCTATTAAGAGTGCATTCATATAGATGCTGTAAGCATTCCTATTGATTGCATTGATATTTACTGGGCGTTAATGTCCAGTGATTGGATGCTTGGTTCATAACTTTTGGCTATACATTTTTCCATATGTACGTTATTGTCTTAGAGACTACATTTGTTCTGTCTTACTAAGGGAAAAAACAGAGAGAAACATAAAGCCACATGATTTATGCTTATACATGTATTTCTTTTCTTGTTGAACCTACATATGTATTTACAGTTGATCCAAAAGTATATCATGGTTCAGTTTAGTGAGTGTCGTTTTAACCCTTCTATCAAATTCTTTCAGTCTGAGGTGTTTGTTGTTGCATTTGCACTTCTTGCCACTGGTGTATAAATTTTGACGCTGAATGTGCTACTGCTGGTGAGATAATGTTCTGTACCACCTTTCTCTTTTCATTGATATGGGTGTCTTTCATTTTTTTTTAATTCTTGTCTGATGTTCTGTATCACCTTTGTGTTTTCATAGATCTCATTGTATCCTGTAGTTTGTGAGCAAGAAAAATTATGCTTCCTGCAATTGCCTGATCTTTTAAGATGGTCATTTTAGGTAAAGATAAGTGGAAAAGCACTATGATGTTTTCATTTATTCTGCATCCAAGGTGGACATATTATTTTCTTCCAAAGTCTGAGTCTTCTAGGCTATTGCCTCTTCCCTTTGGATATTGGAGCCCTAATCTGTCTGTTGAAGGTCAATGTGAGAAAATATAGATGGTTGTGGTCTGCGTGACACTGGCCTGGAGTTCTTGGGTTGCCTATCCTTTCATGAGTTCAGCTGTGAGTCCGCGGAGAAAAGCCCTTGCGTTTTACCCAGTTTTCTTATGTACGTATCTTTCGGTTTTCTTATCATTGCGATAAATTACTACTTCTGTGGTGTAGTGGAAGTAACTTATGCTTAGGAAGTTCTGTTTTAGGGCTTATAGGTTGATGGAATGAAGCATGATCCTCAATGTTTTTCTGTGTATGTATAGCAACTTGAAGGAGCAGTACAGGGACACAAAATTGATAGCTACTGCTATTAAGAGTGCATATAGAAGTTAGGTAATGTGCCTTTCCGTGCTTTTGATCCCTTTTTCTCTTATCTGGAGACACTTTTGAGCATTTGTGCTCATTGGTATGACTCATGGTTATAGCGATTTGGCGTGAATCACCTGACCTGTGCTACAAGTTGGTTTGGAGTGGGACAGACAGACACTTGGGGCTGCTTCTATATCTAATAACAACTGTAAATGTCTTTAGTTTTTTTATTATAGTGAGCAACTGTATAGTTAGCTAGCTTCGATCACATGTATATCTAGCACAAGATGTAGTAGTGCCCCTCTTGTTTGTGTAGAGAGTTAACAAATATTGTTGAATGTTTGTGTTAAAACACTATTGAATGCATGGTAACTTTTACTATGTTAAATTTGGTGAGGTAACATCCAATACTAGCTATCCCACATGTCGATATATAGTTATTATAGTATCTGTTGCTAGCATGGGGTTAACTTGATCCGAAACTACAACGTTATAAGGCATGACTGAAGTGTGAAAGAAAATTAGTTCAAGTGTTGTGTGTTGGTATTGAATACATAACCAAGTTCCCGGCGCTACGTTACAGT
>SMDT01002666.1:0-19655 GCA_005392925.1 Aquilaria sinensis | reverse complement strand
CAAAAGGCCCTAGTACTAAGGAACCTCGGCGTCTTGAAAACTGCCAGCCTCTGTGCTTTTGTCAGCAGCCTTCGGCGCCGGGAGAGAAGGAGGCAGTTTCAAGTGCTCGATCTTGGACCAAGTCCACCGAGGCTCCTTGGGGATGTTCATGCCTTCCAGGAAGGAGAGGTCAAAATCTGGGAACTTCTGCAGAATTTGGTGCCGAACAAGACAGAAGCCGTCTTGAAAGCCCAACTTCGTCATATCATCGGACTCCCGCTTCTTGACCGCCAAATTCGCATAGTCCTTCTCCAAATCCTTGAAATTTCTCTTCAATGCCCTCATCTTCTTCTTCTCTTCTGAAGGCTTCTTCAGAGATGCAACCTCGGCTTCGAGCTGGGCCTTTTCCTTGAGCGTCTTCACAAGGATTTCGTCACTTTCTGACTTATCCTTTTTAATCATTTCTACAATCGAAGTTAGTTCCGCCAACTGAGAGCCGATGTCGTAAAGTTTATGGGAGGTGCCTTTCTGAAGTTCCCCTTTCTCTTTTATGAAACCCTCCCGAAGTTCAGTAATTTCCCTCTCTGAAGACTGCTTCAGCTGAGCATTGTCGGCAGCCAACGCCGAACACTGGGCCTTCGTCTTGGTGTAAGGCGTCCCAGAGTGACGCCCTCCTTTCTGATTCCCGAGCCACCCGAACTCGGAGGAACCCAGCATACCCCATCAACTGCAAAAAAAGGCAAACAAAGGGAAAATGATGCTAAGTAAAAAGCAAAGGTGAAATTGGCACTGAGAAAACAGTGAAGCGTACCTGGGCGGCATGTTCAGTGAGTTTGGCGGCCAAAGAGTTGGTCACCTGGGAGGGGGGAGCCGCCCGGGATCCGCAAGGGGGGCCTTGTAAGAGGCCTCGGTAAGCACCCCTTTGCACATCTGCCTGGCCATCTCAGGACAGTCCTCGGAGTACATATCCATGTCCTCCGTGAACGTCCAGAATGGCTCCTTCGGGACTTTCCCTGCTGGGACTTTGGCATGAAGAAGGGGCCAGAAAGAAAAAGGGCTCCTTCGGCAAATAAAAAGGAACTTTCCAGCTCTGCTGTAGACTTTGTGGCAAAAGGAAAGTACTGGGGAGGAGGGCCTAGAAAAAAAAAAGAAAGGAAGTCTTGGAGGTGGATTTGGGTTCAACAAAAGGTCTAGTCGGACAGGAGTGGGGAGGACCTGGGGGGACCTCGGTAACGCGTCGTCAACAATCGAAGTCGGAGGGGGAGAGAGAATTTGCCTTTTAGTTGAAAAAGAGGGGCCAGAAGAAGGGTGGAAGGAAAAAAAGGTCTTAAAAAGGAGGGGTTGTAGGGAGAAGAGCATGGAAAAAAGGAAGAGGGATTAGAGGAAAGAGAAGGACGGAAGCGAGAAGGAAAGGAGTGGGAAGAAAGGAGAAAGGAAAAAGGTGAAAGAGGGGGGGGGGAAAGAAAGGAGAGGGAGAGGGAAGTCGATTTCAGACCTGAGCAGTCTCTGGCGGAGACTCGGGGGAACGAGGCAAACGGAGCACGTCGTCAAGAATCGGGACGTGCGCGGCCTCAGTAGAGATCTGCCACTTCCGCGAGCAACTTGCCTTGATTAATTTGGCCTTCGCCGCTCCTCGGGATTTAGCTAGGTTCTCGACCCCAGCTGGCTGCGCCGTCGTCAGAAGAGCATGCCTATGTAGAGGGCCTCTTATTGGGGGCCGTTCCTCTGAGAAGTCTCCTCCCCAAATAAGTAAGCTCTAGAAGAGCATGCAAAGACGCGCTATGAGGGGACGTCGAAGAAGGGTCGTCACAGGGAGGAACCTCGGGCAAAGGGGCAGCAGGGTCTTCGGGCTCCTCGCCTACCAAAATCCTCCGGAAGAGGCTGCGGAAGAGAGGAAAGGAGCAAGCTTTCTTTGCCCGTTTGGAAGGAGGGCCGCCCAAAGTCTGCTTCCGCCTCCAGAGGGGGCGGGGGTGCTTCTTTGTCTATTTGCCCCTCTCGGCCTGCCCGGTAAAAAGAGCCTTGTAGAAGGCAGCCGCGTCGTCGCCCATCTCTGAAAAAAGAAAAGGAAGATCAGTGTAACTTGTAGAAGGCAGCCGCGTCGTCGCCCATCTCTGAAAAAAGAAAAGGAAGATCAGTGTAAGTCCAAGATGAAGTTATGAAGGAAAAAATGAGAAAGTAACTTACTCTCGTAAAAAGACTCATAAGTCTCTTTCCCCCGAAGGAGTTTCACGAGCCAGGAGTCCTTCCCCGAAGAAGCCGGTTTCGGCATGTTGAGGTCTGTCTCATGCTCCTTTACCACCTTAAGTTCCCGAAGGACCTCTTCGGTCATGAGCCTCCAGTTGATCGGAAATGGGTAAAGGGCACGAGGAGAGACCTCGGCAGCCCAGTCAAAGACGGCCCGAATGCGCCTGTCGAAGTCCTCAAAGATAGGTGCTACGTCGGCGTCTAGCAGTATCTTCGGGTCAACGACATCCATCTTGAGCCTCCCCTGAGCCCACTTTGTCGGGAAGTGCGACCAAGCCTCCGACTTCTTCAGGAAAAAGAATTTTTGTTGCCACCCTCGCCAGCTGTCTTTGGTGGCAAAGGTGAACGTATACTTTTTGCTCCCGGATCCCCGAGGTAGCATAAAGTAGAAGCCACCCTTCGGGACCACGAAGAGCTTGTAGTACTGAAGAAAAACTACAAAGTGAGGTTTTATTTTGAAAACGCCGCACATACAGAGGAAGGCGTTAAAATAACAGTACGAGTTCAGTGGGAGTTGGTTAATGGCAATGCCATGGAAGTTGCAGAACGCGCTAACCATCTCCGGGGGGGGATACCGAAGTCCGACCTTCAGTTGGGCTCGGAAAACGGTGATTTCATCACTTCGGTTGGAGAAAGGAAATTGGTCAGGACGGGGCAACCTCGTCACAGAGTAAGAGGGTAAGAAAAACTTTTTCTTCCACTTCGCTAGTTTTGCCGGAGTAGTGCAGCAGGGGTGAGAAAGAAGAGGTTGCCAACTCTCGGGAACAGGCATGATGAAAATGAGTTCGGGAAAAACAAAAAAATGAGTTCGGGAAAAAGAAAAAACAAAGAAGAAGCTTTGAAAAAAGCAAAAGGACTAAAACCCACCAAAGGTCTTGCCGAAATCTGGATTTCTGGAAGCCGTCGTGAAAAGTGGTCGGAAAAACGCCTGAAAAAGGAGAACCGCCGCGGAAAATCGGGAGAGAATTAGAAGGCAGAAGAAAGCAAAAGCAGAAGCAAAAAGAGGGTTATGACAGGGCTGGTATATATAGGCCGAGAAGGCCAGGTGAACCGTCGTCATTAGTACCCCTCGGAAGGCGAAGCGTCGCCATAACTGCTAAATGAGCCTGAAAAGTCACGCCTACCATACTCAGTGCATTCTCACCCAGTAATAGTGTGTCACGTGTCGGTCATCGTGCAGCAAACGTGCCGCGTGTCACGTGCGCAGCGAACGTGCCACGTGTTGCCCATCACGTCGAGCACACCCTCTGACACCATTTGGTCTAGAGGCGCCGCCCTAGACTGACTCTGCTGGACACAGGACGCGACGCATGAGCAGACCTATAAAGGCAAAAAAGTAGGTTACCTCGAAGACACCAAAAGACAGCCTGTGACTTCGGGAAAAAGGTCTATCTTCGGTACAAGGTTATCCTATTTTCCCTCGCCACGAGGACACCAAGAGACAGCCTGTGACTTCGGGCAGAAGGTGTATCTTCGGCACAGGGACAGCCTATCTTCTCGCACCTCGAGGACGCAAAAAGGGCTGCCCATCGCTTCAGGCAGAAGAAGGCGTCTTCGGCACAGATATCACAACCGCAGGACCCGAAAACCGATGAACCGAAGTTTCTCGCTTCAGCTTTTTGGAGGGGGGCCTGTGATAGCCAAAGGCTATTGCCTCCTCGGTAATAACTCGCGGCCAGAATATTGGCCGAGGAGTCTGACGTCACCCAAGAGAGGATCTTTTTACTGACCTCGGAAGGTGCAAAGTCAAACACTATGAGCTCGAGACTTCGGTTAGCTCGTCCGGAATTCCGAGGATAACACCATCTCCATCGAGGGGCCAAACTGACCGTCTTCGGGTAAGAAAGCCATCTCTCTGAACCAAGGAAGAATCTCCCCGAAGGCAGAAGCCCCGAAGAGGATCTTCCCCGAACAAGAAACACCTGAAGAAGGGAATCACCGGACTATGGGTATAAGTCCCAAAGAAGGTGTTCATCAAGGGAACTCCCAGAACTATGGGATAGATCCCGAAGGAGGTGCTCGCACCAAAAGACGGATAGAATCCGAAGAGGGTGCACGCACCGAAGGGCGACCTCGCCCAGGGGACCTCGGGAGTACGATATGAACATTTATGGAGCCTCTGACATGTTGCCCACAAGCCCTACATGTCACATCAGAACGGTGAACTGACACGCCGCAGCCGCCCCAGTCCTGACACAACCTGTCCGGGTCCAGGGCTAAAGGAGGCTGCAAACGGCTGCCTATCCCCTAGGTCCAAAAATACAGATCAAATCTTACCGAACACGTGTCATGATCTGAACGGACCAGCTACTCCTATAAATACTAGGAAATGGGACTAGGCAAAGGATGGGCATTTTCCTCCTTCTGAGAAAACACAAAACAGGCAAGACACTTGATCCCTTAGTGTTCTTCCTCCACTTTCACTCAGAAAACTGACTTGGGCGTCGGAGGGTCCTCCCCGGAAAAGCAAACCGGGGACCTCCTAACCTCTTCTTTGAGCTTTTCAGGCACACTCAGCTGGGAAACCAGAGCTCCAGGCACTCGCCTCCTCAGGAAGTCTCCCCAACTGTCAACATGACAACAAACGAAGATGCCTCGGGGCATCAGCTACCTCGGGATCGGGGAGCAAAAAGTATATGTTCACTTTCACCACTAAGGACAACTGGCAAGGGTGGCAACAAAAATTTTTCTTTCTCAAGATGGAGGAGGCCTGGTCGTACGTTCCGACCAAGTGGGCTCGGGGAAAGTTGGTGATGGATGTCGTAGACCCGAGGATGCTGCTCACTCCTGAGTTGGCACCCAGATTTACGGACTTTGACAGATGGATCCAAGTAGTCTCTAACTGGGATTCCGAGGTCCCTTCGTGCCCCCTCTACCTCTTCCCCATCAAGTGGGAATTGATGACCGAGGAGGTCCTTCTGCAGCTAGGGGTAGTGAAGGAGCACAAGACGGACCTCGAGATGCCGGCTCCTGCCGTCGCTTGGAAGGATTCCTGGTTGGTGCAACTCCTTCAGGAGGAGGTCACTTACGAGTCCTTTTATGAGCGTAAGTTATTTCAAGAATTTTTCAGTATAAGTATTTCTTAGACTCACACTGATTTCTTTCTTTTGTTTCAGAGATGGGCTACGAGTCTGCTCACTATTACAAGTCTCTTTTTCTCGATCAATCTGGGAAAGGAGAGCAGACGAAGAAGGCCGTATCCCGAAGATGGAAAGCATCTGAGGTCGGGCCGTCCTTGGTGAAACGAGCGAAGAAGAACGCGCCTCCTCCTCAGCTAGAAATTCCCGAGGAGGCTCCTGAAGAGCCCGAGGTCGCTGCTGCCGCACCGACCGAGGTCGTTGCCGATGTCCCTCCTCGGAGTCCTATTTCCTCAGCGACTCTTCTGGACGCCCTGGTAGAAGTTCCTTCTGCCGACGAGCACCGCAATAGCAAAGGCTAGGAGATTTCTGCCGAGGAGGCCCGGGACTCTGACGATAATGTGGCCGAGGTGCCGCTAGGTTCGTTCACTTAGGCAAGCTTTGGTGCCCTTATTTTTTGAACTTTGGCGATTACTTGCCTTGATAAGTTTCTTGTTTTGCCGTACAGGGGAGCTGCTATATCCGAATTGGGCAGCCGAGCACGCTCGAAAATGAGCCCTTCGGGATGCCCATATCCCAAAGGGGAAGATCCCGAGGGAGCCTTTCTGGTCGTTTACGGAGGACATGAACTTGTACTCCGGAGGTGACTGCCCCCGAATGGCTAACCAAATCTCGCGGGGGATCCTCACCGAGGCCTCTTTTAAGGCCATTTCCGAGGTGTGCCCAAGCGACGAGTCCCTTGCTGCAAAAGTTTCTGAGCACGCTGCCCAGGTATACTTCATGTCTTTGTTTTGTTTCCTCTTGATTTCTTCTACGTGCTTGGCTCATTTTTTGCCTTACTGACTTTGTTCTTACTACTTTGCAGCTGCTGGGGCTAACTGGCCTCCTCAGGGTTCGGGTGGCGAAGGAGGCGGCATTCTGAGTCTCGGCCTTAGATTGCCTAGAGAAATCTAAGGCCATGTGCTCTGAATTAGCTGCCAAGAACACGGAGATGGCTCAAGCTGCGCAGAAGGAGGTTGCTGCCGTTCAGGAGGGGCTTTTGAAGGACTCCTCCCAGAAGATTTCTGACCTTGGCTCCAAGGTGGCGGAGCTGACTTCGGCAAATGAAGCCTATCAAAATGAGAAGTCAGAGTCTAAGGCTTTCCTGGCGAAGGTGCTTGCTGAGAAGGCCACTCTCCAAGCCAAGGTTGACTCTTTAAAGAAGGAGCCAAGGAAAAAGAAGGTGAAGACCCTAAAGAAGAAGATTACAGATCTGGAGAAGGAACTCGACGCTTTAGGGGTGGAGAAGGATAAAGCTGACAGGATGACAAAGGACGGTTTTCAAGACGGCTTTTGCCTCACCCGGCATCAAGTCCTTCAAAGGTTCCCAGATCTGGACCTCTCCTTTTTGGAAGCCCTAAACATTCCAGAGGGGCCTCGGTGGTCTTGGTCCAAGATTGAGCATCTCAAACTGCCCTTCCCTCCTCCGGCGCCGAAGGCGATGGACAAGGATGCAGGAGTTGCTGGCTCCTGAGATGCCAAGATCCCTTAGGTTGTCTTAGGGTCCTTTGCCTTCTTTTTTCTTATTTTTTGTACTTCTTCTTCTTGGCAAGCTTCCTTCTTTGTAAGTAGCTCCTTCTTCAATAAAGGTTCTTTCTAAGTCTTTTGCAAGATTTTTCATTTCCTTTTGTCCTAAACACATTCGCTCAAGAGACATCAGAAAATCAAATCTATGCTTTGTAAACTTTTGTACTTAGAAATTTTTGCAAGATTTTCCATTTCCCATTGTATCGAACACGTTCGCTCAAGAGACTTCAAAAAATCAAACGTACGCTTATCCCGGCGGTCACCCTCGTGAAATTCTAGCTTGTACAATTTACGCTCAAGAATTTTGGCTAAGTCTTTTGTACTTAGAAAAAATTTCTTCTAACTTGTGCAATACAACTTTCCTACCAAAATCCTAAGCATAGAATTTTTTCAAGGCATCCGAATGCCATGTATTTTTTAATTATATGCCTTCGGCGTTGCCGGGCTTGTAAACTCCTTTTCGAACTTCAGCAAGTACCAGATAGGGACCTTGTTAGGCACCTCCTAAATGTTTGGCTTAGGCCAAGGAGAACCAAGGAAAATGAGAGAAAACAGAAAGGGGAAGTAAGAGGGACTATGGAAACTAGTACAGTGACTTATGTGCAAAACTGGAGACTTTCAGGACCTAATTGCACATAGAAAATGTACTATGGGAAAGCTGACAGAAAACAGAGAAAGGGGACTAAATTGTGCACTAAGTTAAGTGGTACAATTGAAACTACAAACTTAAGGATGGCATTGTTGGCCATGCAAAATTCTATGATGGCTAGCGCAAGACTAGACCATTTGTGGGAGACAACAATGATTATTAGTCAAAATCTTAAAGTTATGGTGAGCTAAATGAGCAAGGATTGTTTCGGTTTAAGAAGTTATTGTTGGCCGAATGTGTTGGATGTTTGAGCTTGATGTTCTTCTTCATTTCCATGGAAATTAATCCATGACTAAGTGTTGTTGTTGCCTATTTGTTGTTGTGCTAGGCGAAATTTGAGCAAGGAACATCAAGTTGAAAAAAAGTTTAAGTTTGGCCGAGAGTTACACTTTGAGGTAAAGGCATGTTCAACTCTTGTTTACATGGCAATGATGCCATGAGCTATGTTTATTGATGAATTTGTGAATGTGTGTTGGGTTAGAATGGATGAAGAACAAATGTATGTGAAGTTTAGCTTTAAGGCCGAGACCTTGACTTGTTCATGAGAAATGGTTCCCATTTCACTTGGTTACATGGTAACTTGATGTAATGAGTAATTTAACATTGGGTGATTGACTATGCTATGGGATTAAGTTAGTTGAACAAGGACATTATATATGTGAAGTTGGGCATCCAACCAACATGGGTTCTTGAGGTAACTTCAATGTCTGGAGTTACATGGTATTTATGTATAAGTGTTTTGGCGATGCTTGTAGTAAACATTGTATGGTTGTTGCCATGATGCAAGTATATTGTTGGTTTATGCTGTTGGAGAGCTTGAGCTTGGATCCATGGTGCATTTACTTGGTTACTGTAATCATGATGAAAGTGAATTGTTGCCTATGTGATATTGAGTAGGCAAATGC
Source organism: Aquilaria sinensis (assembly GCA_005392925.1). Lineage (NCBI taxonomy): Eukaryota > Viridiplantae > Streptophyta > Magnoliopsida > Malvales > Thymelaeaceae > Aquilaria > Aquilaria sinensis. Next base: position 11,235 of record SMDT01002666.1, on the reverse strand, counting down.
AATGTATGTTGGAATTGGGCACTTTGGCCGAAAGCTTGATTTAGAGTGAAATGGTGCATTTCACTTGGTTACTTGGTAATAGTGCAATGGATGATGTTCATTGATGATTAGAATATCATGTGATATGTTAAAAGGATGGGCAGCACATGTATACGAAATTGGGACTTTATGGCCGAGAGCTTAAGTGTGTATCTTGGTGTTCTTCATGTGAATCATGGTAGTTAGTCCATGAGTATGTGTGTTGATGCCTATGTGATTGTTTTGGTAGGCATTGTGGTTGTGGAACACTTGGACACTTAAAGCTTGGTTGTGACCGAGAGCTATTGAGGTAGGATTCACTAACACTTGATGTTGCTTGGTAATGTGCCATGGTTCAAGTGTTTAGAGTGGCTAAGTGATGATCAAAATCTGCCATGTGATCTTAGTTGCTTGATGGGCTTAATGTATATACTTGGTTGATTTGTTGATTAGCTAATTAACTATGGTACATGTACTAGAAATGCAAGTAAATGTGGCCTATTTGCTTGGCATTTTGTGAGCTCCAAATGGAAATGATATATTGGTAAGGTTTGTGTGCAAGAAATGCACATGGGTACATGTATGGTTATATGGCCGAGAGCTACATTGTGGAGTGTGTATGTGTACTTGTGTGCTTTGGTGATTCCTTGTGCTTGCTAACCCCACTTATGGATTAATTGCCATAGTTATCTATCTTGTATATGTATATGCTTGGTTTTCTTGTCTTTGTGTTTGTTTTGTAGGTTGAGCTAATTCATTGGAGGTTAAGCTTTGAGTGAACACTCAACTTAACTAAATAGACTCATTTGAGTTGCATATGTATATAAATGTGAATCCTACTGAGTTATACTCACTGCCCATTCCTTTATTTCAAGCAAGGACATTCGGCCTGAGTAGTGTTTGCTTGCTTGTGCTTGTGTTTGCACTAATTTTGCTTAATTCCCAAGGTATGTGCCAATGTGTGCTTGGCTTGACATTTTGGGTTCATTACAAGTCTTATTTACCTATAGTTGGCCGAGACTTATAAGTTAAGTTTGCAGGCAGTAGTTGGAGACTTGTCTAGGAGGGCTATGGATACTTGGACTGTGGCTTTGATCATAGTATTCTCCTTCATGACCATGAATCAGGCTATTGGGTTGGTGTTGCAGTGTGTACTACTGTATGGCATACTCAAGGTCATGTTTGTCCATTAGGGGTCTTGGCATGTAATAACTTGGCATAAATACTTTTGGTTTCATGGCATGTGTAGCCATGTTATGGTTGCTAGGTTGACTACCCTTTTGTGTTTATATGTGTAGTCTTTAATACCTAGGCTTGTGATGCTTTTATGGGTTTTGTATGCCAAGTTATGTATGGACTATGGATGGCATTATGCTTGCTTATGTTTGCTGGATATTATGGGCCAAGGTTTGGCACCTTTATGTGAATAGTATGGGCCTTGCTTCATGAAAATGTTATGCATAACTATATGTACCTTAGTTGGCCGAGAGCATCAAGCACATTAGACATGTGGTTTTCAAATCTAAACCAACTCTATGGGCTTCTTGGTTGTCATTTAGGTAGTACACTTGATGCACACCATGTATGCACTTAAAATTGTATTAAGTGTTACCTTGCTTGCTGTGCAAGTTAAGGGTTTTGGGCCTTGCCCTTGCTGGAAGTTGTTAATGGAACTTTGTTAAAGCCACCTAGGCCACCTCCCAGGCCCCATAAATTAAGAAAATAAGATTTAAAAGTTGCCTTTGCTTTCTAGGCCGGGAGCTAGGAACCTAATTATGGAGTTGGGCTTGTGAGCTAGTTTAGGAACTTTTAGGCCAGGGCCTGAGTGAGCTGTGACAGGCTTTGTTTGGTATCAGAGCCTACTTTATACTATGATCAGAGTTTAGCCTAGACAGAGTCTCCTTTAGGGTTAACTTGAATAAGACTTGTATTATTGGGATATATGTGAATATCTGCAGTTGAAAGTGCAGGATGAGAACCAGAGGCAGGGACAAAGGTTCCCTGAGACAGGAAGAAGAAACTGCAGCCCATCATGTAGAAGGATTGCAGGAAAATGTGCCTGAGACCCAGGTAGAAGAAATGGGTCATATTGGGGCTGAAGAGCCCACTGCCAGGTACCAAGCACCTGGGCCAAGCAGAGACAGACAAGAGAGGATGGAAGTGATGATGGAGTCACTAGATGCTACCGTGGCTTAGTTAGTGCTGGGAATGCAATCCTTGGCTAGAGGCCAAGCCTAGAATCAGGAAGAAGTGGAACCAGCAGAAGCAGTAGGTAGGAGAAGAAGGAGGCCTGGCAAAGAGCCAGTAGGTTATGATCAGTCCAGCAGAGCTGGAGGTAACCAAGAGGAGGAAGAGGCATATGAGGAAAGGAGACACCCAAGGGCCAGAAGGATGAGGTCAGAGGTGAGGCAGGAGCCCAGAATTGAGGAGGAAGAGGAGGATGACAGCCCAGATATTGAGGAGAGAGATGCATACATATACTCCAGGGGGACTGAACCCTCTACTGAGGAAACCACACTCAGGAGTAGGTCAAGCAAATCATCCAGGGGTAAATCCAGTAGTAGAGAAGAGAGTAGGAGAAGGCATAGTAGAGGAGGACTAAAGGACGGCCAGTTGGAGGGATTCCTGGCACTGAAACCTCCAGTCTTCATAGGAAGATGTGACCCAGAAGAGGCAGAGTTCTGGGTATACCACATAGAGAAGATATTGGAGAGGATGGAGGTTACTTCTGCACAGAGAGTATTGCTAGCCATCTTCAGGCTAGAGGGGAATGTAGAACTCTGGTGGAGGGCAGTACAGAGGATTTACCAAGAGAGTAACCAGAGGAGACATCCAGACAGGAGGAGGTTTATGAAGTGGGCTGATTTTTTCAGGGTCTTCAGGCAGCAGTATGTCAGTGAGGCACAGAGAGACCAGAAACAAGTTGAATTTGACCAACTGGAGCAGGGGAACCTCAGTGTGCTGGAGTATGAGCAGAGGTTCAATAGTTTGATCAGATATGCCCCACAATATGAAGGGCAAGAGGAGCTGAGAACAAAAAGGTTCATCAGGGGGCTGAGACCAGAGCTGAGGCAGATCCTCAGAGCAATTGGAGCTAGAGACTACTATACAGTCATGCAGAGTGCTTTGGCTCTGGAACAAGAATTCCAGGAACAATATAAAAGTGGGCCTGGAAGTGGTAGTGGAACAAAGAAAGGCCAGACATCAAAGAGGCCGAGAGAAGAGAGAGATGCAGGAGGAGGCAGAAAGGAAAACAGGAAGGATAGAGGGCCACAGCCACAGCAGTATGGTCCTCAGTGCATTACTTGTGGAAAGTTTCATGGCAACAAGCCATGCTTTAAGGCTTCCACAGGTTGCCATAGATGTGGTTCCCTAGACCACTGGGTGAAGGATTGCCCAAAAAGAGGTGAAGGCAGCAAGAAAGTGCTGGGAGCTTTTAGTCCCAGAGGACCTAGGGGGCAGCTGCCTATGCCCCAGCTGAGGACTCAGGGGCTAGGCCAAGGTGGGAGGCCAGCACCCAGAGTTCCTCAAGAGCAGAGAAGGCCTGGTACTCTTCCAGAAAGGGTGTTTCAACTGGAATCTTCCAGGAGAGGACAAGAAACACCTGAGGCCGAGAATGCTGAGAGAGAAACTAGTCAACAAAAGACTAGCAGAAGGGCCCTAAAAGGTACAATTTACCTTAATGGCCAGTTAGTATCTGTTTTGTTTGACACTGGAGCTTCATTGTCTATAGTGTTTAATAGCTTGGTTAATACCATGAATCTAGAAGTAAAATATATGACCAATATGTACTTGGTAAGAACTGCTGGCAATGAAGTCTTGTTTGCTTATTACATGGTAGAAAACTGTGAAATACAAATAGGCAAGCTGAAACTGAGAAAAAAAAAAAAACTAACCTCATAGTGCTAGAGACACATGATTACGATGTGATCTTAGGCATGAATTGGCTAGGAGAAAACAAAGTAGTTATTGATTGTCAGGCTAGACAACTGTTATTGCCTAGTGGTTTAGCCTATGATTTGGACAGGTCCTTGGAGTTAGCCAAGGATAGCCACCTCAAGGTACTGGAGATGATAACTCCAGAAGGTGAGCAGGATTGCCTGGTACTGAATGACCAGGATTTATCTAAGGAGCTTAGGAAAATATCTGTGGTTCAGGATTTTCCAGGGGTCTTTGCTACAGACCTGCCTGGTTTGCCACCCTTAAGAGAGGTGGAGTTTGAAATTAAGCTGGTGCCAGGAGCAGCACCAGTGTCTACTGCTCCATACAGAATGGCAGTGCCTGAGATGGTAGAACTCAGGAAACAGTTGGATGAACTACTGGAAAAAGGGTTCATCAGACCCAGTGTGTCTCCTTGGGGAGCACCTGTGTTATTTGTGAAAAAGAAGGATGGAACCCTTAGACTCTGTATAGATTACAGAAAGTTGAATGCATTGACCATAAAGAACAAGTATCCTCTCCCAAGGATAGAGGATTTATTTGATCAATTAAAAGGAGCAAGAGTGTTCTCCAAAATTGATCTAAGGTCTGGATATTTCCAGCTAAGGGTAAAGGAGGAGGACATACCTAAGACTGCTTTCAGGACTAGGTATGGTCATTTTGAATATACAGTGATGCCATTTGGGCTCACTAATGCACCTGCATTCTTTATGGACTTGATGCAGAGGGTGTTCAGGGCACACCTGGACCACTTTGTGGTGGTGTTCATTGATGATATCTTGGTATATTCCAAAGATGAGGAAACTCATAAAGTACACCTTAAAGTAGTGCTTGGATTGCTCCAAGAACATCAGCTGTATGGAAAGCTGAGTAAGTGTAAATTTTGGACAAAGGAGATTGGATTTCTGGGTCATATAATAAATGATCAAGGGTTGGCTGTAGATCCTGAAAAGGTAAGATCAATCCTTGATTGGAAGCAGCCCCAGTGTGTAAGGGAAGTCAGAAGCTTTCTGGGGTTAGCTGGCTACTGCAGAAGATTTGTGCCAAAGTTTTCTGTACTAGCAGCTCCTATGACTCAGTTAACTAGAAAGAACCAGAAATTTGTCTGGGAGCCTAAGTGTGAAGAAAGCTTTCAAGAGCTAAAAAGGAGGCTGACAACAGCTCCTGTACTGGTCCTGCCTGATCCTGAAAAGGAATATGAGGTATTTACAGATGCCTCTCATGTAGGACTAGGTTGTGTTTTAATGCAAGAAAAGCAAGCCATTGCTTTTGGGTCCAGACAGTTGAGACCACATGAAAAGAAATATCCAGTGCATGACCTGGAGCTGGCAGCAGTGGTTTTTGCTCTTAAGCAGTGGAGACATTATCTTCTTGGTAATAAATTCCAAGTGTTTACAGACCACAAAAGTCTCAAGTACCTATTTACTCAAAAGGACCTGAACATGAGACAAAGAAGGTGGTTGGAATATCTAAAAGATTTTGACTGTGTAATTGAATACACAGCTGGAAAGGCCAATGTGGTGGCAGATGCCTTGAGCAGGAACTATACTGGAATACTCAAAGGTGGTGAAGTAGAACACAAAGCAGAAAGCCTGAGTATTACTCAGTTAGCAAGCCAATGGTTGGCTAAAGAAAGTGAGCAGCTGAAAGTACTCACTATTACACCAGAATGGAAAGAGCTCATTAGGGAAGCTCAAGCTGGTGATGAGAAGCTAGATTTGATTTCTGGCAAAAGTAAGGGAGAACTATTCCAGGGTTTTTCCTTCAAGCAGGGAATGTTATATTTCCAAAATAGGTTGTATGTACCTGAAAAGGACAACCTAAGAGTTCAAATACTAGAGGAAGCTCATTCTAGTAAGCTGGGTATGCACCCAGGAGCCACAAAGATGTATCATGCTCTTAGAGCATATTTTTGGTGGCCATATATGAGGAAGGATATAAGTACACTTGTGGCTAGTTGTGAAACCTGCCAACAAGTGAAAGTGGAGCACCAGAAACCAGGGGGAAAGCTACAAAGCTTACCCATACCTGAGAGGAAATGGGGATCCATCTCTATGGATTTTGTAGTGGGTATGCCACTAACAAGGAGAAGGCATAATGCCATTTGGGTCATTGTGGATAGACTGACTAAGGCAGCCCATTTTCTTCCTATGAATCTTACTGATTCTTTGGATAAGTTGGCACAACTCTACATAAGAGAGATAGTAAGATTACATGGAATACCTGATGATATAGTGTCAGATAGGGATCCTAGATTTGTCTCTAGGTTTTGGAAATCCCTGCACCTGGCACTGGGTACTAAACTTAAGTTTAGCTCTGCTTACCATCCTCAGACAGATGGACAGACAGAGAGAACTATACAAACTCTGGAAGATATGTTGAGGTGTTGTGTAATTGACTTCCAGGGTGAATGGGATGTACATCTCCCATTGGTAGAGTTTTCCTATAATAATGGCTATCATTCAGTGATAGGAATGGCTCCTTATGAGGCCTTATATGGCAGGAGATGTGTTACTCCTCACTGCTGGCATCAGCCAGAAGACAAGTTGGAATTGGGGCCAGACATTATTAAGGAAACCACTGAGAAAATTAAATTGATCCAGGCTAGGATCAAAACTGCAAATGATAGGCAGCAAGCCTATGCAAACCTGAAAAGGAGAAGGGACCTGGAGTTCCAGGAAGGAGACTGGGTGTGGCTAAAAGTTTCTCCAATGAAAGGAGTAATCAGATTTGGGAAAAAGGGGAAACTAGCACCTAGGTATGTGGGGCCATATCAGATACTGGCCAAAGTGGGAAATGTGGCATATCAGCTGGACTTGCCTCCAGAACTTGGAAACATACACAATGTGTTCCATGTGAGTTTGCTCAAGAAGTATGTTCCAAGTTACAAGCAGATAGAAACACCTACAACTGTGATTGTGGCACCTAATCTCACTTATGAAGAAGTGCCAATCCAGTTCCTGGCCAGAGATACCAGGAAGTTAAGAAGTAGGTGGATTTCTATGATTAAGGTACAGTGGAGCAATCATACTCCTGAGGAAGCAACTTGGGAAGTGGAACAGGAGATTGCCTCTAAGTATCCTCAACTATACCTTAAGTTGGTGAAGAATTTGGAGGACCAAATTCTTTAAGGAGGGAGGAATTGTTAGGCACCTCCTAAATGCTTGGCTTAGGCCAAGGAGTACCAAGGAAAATGAGAGAAAACAGAAAGGGGAAGTAAGAGGGACTATGGAAACTAGTACAGTGACTTAGGTGCAAAACTGGAGACTTTCAGGACTTAATTGCACATAGAAAATGTACTACGGGAAAGATGACAGGAAACAGAGAAAGGGGACCAAATTGTGCACTAAGTTAAGTGGTACAATTGAAGCGGCAAACTTAAGGATGGAAATTGTGGCCATGCAAAATTTTATGATGGCTAGTGCAAGACTAGACCATTTGTGGGAGACAACAATGATTGCTAGTCAAAATCTTGTCTTCCACTAAGTGTACTATTCACTAGTTAACTAAACAAACTAACTAGTTTGTTGTCTAGTTATGGCCGGTTTTACAATGGAGTTTATGTGACCTTGGTACTTGTGTTGCTTTGTGCTTGGCATTATGAGCCAAGATATGACTTGAGTGTCCATTTTAACACAAGTTTAAGTGGCGGCTTTGAGTATTTGTGGAGTTAAGGGCTACATTACACCATGCAAAATTATGGAAGGCAAAGTTAGCATTTTAGCTAACAAAAACAATGGTTAATTCGGCCGAAACCAAGTCCAAAGTCATTTGTTAGTTTCGGGCTTCCTTTGTTCTTCTTTGGCCGAGTGTTCTTGAGAGTTCCTTCACAAATTGATCTTGAATTCCAAGGAAACTTGAAGGCTTTAGGGGATTCAAGCTTGGGAAGGAGTGTTTCGGCTCTTGTTTGCTTGGAATCAAAGTTGGAACTTGAAGCTTGAAGAAGAACCGAGCCAACCAAGCTAGGGTTCTTGAGGTAACTTCAATATCTCCTTGAATTCATGGTAGTTCTTCCATGTACAAGGAACCTAAGTACTCAATTGAAGTTATGGCGAGCTAAATGAGCAAGGATTGTTTCGGTTTAAGAAGTTATTGTTGGCCGAATGTGTTGGATGTTTGAGCTTGATGTTCCTTCCCATTTCCATGGAAAATTAATCCATGACAAAGTGTGTTGTTGCCTATTTATACTTGTCCTAGGCAAATTTGAGCAAGGAACATCAAGTTGAACAAAAGGAAGTTTGGCTGAGAGTTACGCTTAGAGGTAATTCATGCTCAACTCTTGTTTACATGGCAATGATGCCATGAGCTATGTTTATTGATGAATTGGTGAATGTATGTTGGGCTGGAATGATGAAGAACAAATGTATGTGAAGTTGGACATTAAGGCCGAGACCTAGACTTGATGAGAAATGGTATATTTCACTTAGTTACATGGTATTGATGTTATGAGTAATGTACATTGGTGATTGACTAACTATGGGATTGAGTTAGTTGAAAAAGGACATTAATATGTGAAGTGGGCATCATGGCCGAAAGGGTGGGGTAAGGTATTTATATGTGTTTTGCTTGGTTACATGGTATTTGTGCCATGAGTAAGCTTACTGGATGTTTAGTTGCTCATGTGGTGAAATGGAATGTTGAGTAGTGCAACTATGTGGAATTGGGCACTTTGGCCGAAAGCTTGATTTAGAGTGAAATGGTGCATTTCACTTGGTTACTTGGCAATAATGCCATGGATGATGTTCATTGATGATTAGAATATCGTGTGGTATGTTAGAATGATGGGCAGCACATGTATGGATATATTGGGCCTTTTGGCCGAGAGCTTAAATGTGTGTATTGTAGTGTCCTTCATAGAAATCATGGTAGTTAATCCATGGGTTTGTGTTGTTAATGCCTATGTATTGTTATGGTAGGCATTGTGGTTGAAGGGCACTTGGACATTTGAAGCTGGCTTGAGATCGAGAGCTATTGAGGTAGGGTTCACTGGCACTTGATATTGCTTGGTTTTATACACCATGGTTCAAGTGTCTAGAGTGACTAAGTGATGGTTAAAACTTGCCAAATGACCTTAGTTGCTTGATGGGCTTAATGGTTATACTTGGTTATTTTGTTGATTAGCTAATTAACTATGGTACATGTACTAGAAATGCAAGTAAATGTGGCCTATTTGCTTGGCATTTTGGGAGCTCCAAATGGAAATGACATATTGGTAAGGTTTGTGTGCAAGAAATGCACATGGGTACATGTATGGTTATATGGCCGAGAGCAACATTGTGGAGTGTGTGTGTGTACTTGTGTGCTTTGGTGATTCCTTGTGCATGCTAACCCCACTTATGGATTAATTGCCATAGTTATCTATCTTGTATATGTACATGCTTGGTTTTCTTGTCTTTGTGTTTGTTTTGCAGGTTGAGCTAATTCATTGGAGGTTAAGCTTTGAGTGAACACTCAGCTTAACTAAATAGACTCATTTGAGTCGCATATGTATATAAATGTGAATCCTACTGAGTTTTACTCACTGCCCATCCTTTATTTTTCAGGCAAGGATATTCGGCCTGAGTAGTGTTTGCTTGCTTGTGCTTGTGTTTGCACTAATTTTGCTTAATTCCCAAGGTATGTGCCAATGTGTGCTTGGCTTGTCCTTTTGGGTTCATTACAAGTCTTATTTACCTATGGTTGGCCGAGACTTATAAGTTAAGTTTGCAGGCAGTAGTTGGAGACTTGTCTAGGAGAGCTATGGATACCTGGACTGTGGCTTTGATCATAGTATTTTCCTTCATGACCATGAATCAGGCTATTGGGTTGGTGTTGGAGTGTGTGCTCCTGTATGGCATACTCAAGGTCATGTTTGACCATTAGGGGTCTTGGCATGTAATAACTTGGCATAATTACTTTTGGTTTCATGGCATGTGTAGCCATGTTATGGTTGCTAGGTAGACTACCCTTTTGTGTTTATATGTGTAGTCTTTAACACCTAGGCTTGTGATGCTTTTATGGGTTTTGTATGCCAAGTTATGTATGGACTATGGATGGCATTATGCTTGCTTATGTTGCTGGATATTATGGGCCAAGGTTTGGCACCCTTATGTGAATAGTATGGGCCTTGCTTCATGAAAATGTTGTGCATAACTAAATGTACCTTAGTTGGCCGAGAGCATCATGCACATTTTACATGTGGTTTTCAAATCTAAACCAACTCTATGGGCTTCTTGGTTGTCATATAGGTAGTACACTTGATTGCACACCATGTATGCACTTAAAATTGCATTAAGTGTCGTGAGATGGCTTAGGGGGGTCCAAAATTCAGCCTTTTGGAGAACGAGGTCCCTTTTCTTTATTTTTTTTGGCCTGGCGCGCAAGTTTATAGCTGTGGCCATTCTTTGCTGAAAAGCTTTTTTTCTTAGTTCGGCTATTTCTCTGTGTTCGCCGAAGAGGTCGAGCTTGGTCCTCATGCTGAGGTCATTTCCCCTTTCATCAAACACTCGTACTCGCACCGATGGTTGTACTACCTTGATTGGGATGATAGCCTCAGTTCCGAAAACAAGCAAAAATGGTGTTTCCGGGGGATCTTCGGGGTGTTGTTCGGTAGCTCCATAACACATTCGGGAGCTCTCCTGGCCATTTCCCTTTTGCTTTCCCCTAGCCTTTTTTCAGACCATCTTTTATGGTACTGTTAGATACTTCTACTTGTCCATTGCTTTGGGGATGAGCTACCGGGGGGAAGTGCATTTTTATTCCGAGGTCACCGATGAATTCTTGGAAGCCTTTGTCTATAAACTGGGACCCATTATCGGCTACTAGTACCCTGCGGTATGCCAAACCTGCATACAATGTTCTTCCATACGAACTTCTGCACATCCTTTGCTGAGATAGTTGCCAAGGGTTCTGCCTCAACCCATTTAGAGAAATAGTCTACTGCGACTACGCAGAACTTCACGCCTCCAGGTGCTGCCGGGAGTGGCCCAATGAGGTCTATGCCCCAAACTGTGAAGGGCCAGGGATAATCAGCCGAAGTTACCAATTCCGAGGGTGTCCTTTGGATATTCGCATGTCTTTGGCAATTACCACATTTCTGGACGAACTGTCTAGCGTCCTTTCTCAGGGTAGGCCAAAAGTATCCTTGGCGAAGTATCACTGCTGCCAGGGCGTCGGTTCCAATATGTGAACCACAAGCGCCTTCGTGGACTTCTTTGAGGATCATTTTAGTATCCTCTTCGCCAACACACCTCTGTAGTGGATTTGCATATCCCTGCCGATATAATTCTTCTCCAATCA